>BGZK01000967.1:0-237639 GCA_005406025.1 Eumeta japonica | reverse complement strand
GGGCTTATAGTTCTATACCTTTGGTGCAAAAAAAAGACTGCATGTATACGCCTCTTAAGAGCGGCAATGGCGATAAACGCATTGTTAAAAAACCGATTCTTAAGGAGTAAATTCTAAAATATAACAATTTTGAATTAACGATTGTATTTATTTCACTCCTCATGAAATTTTCATTCCGAGGGCCTTATATATATAAGACAATAACTTAATTCAGCTTTTTAAAATTTAATTGAACTGAAACTGATGATTGTAATATCTACCAAATATTTACGATGAACTGCTTACTAAAAAGGGATGCAAGCGTTTGATTTTATATGAAGAAAACTTATTTTTAAATAATAAAATTAAAAAAAATAAAAACCTAAAAATTTTTATATGTGATGGTAAACCATCACATATAAAAAAAAACTAGAGATGTCTCAAAGTATAAATAACAGGTACAATGAAATAAAATAATAACATTTCAGCATTTTAAAAAAATAAAGAATAAAATCAAAGAGTATCATTCAATAATATTTACAATTGTCTGTTTTATAAAACAATCAATTAAAAATTACATAAAAAATATTAAATAATAAATTTCAATTTCAAAAGAGAAAGAATGAAAATTGCATGGAGAGCACGTAACGCTTTTTCGTTATGTTACGATTTTTACAAGGTAACTCATACCGCAAGCCGCGTTAAGAAACTTTGTTCCATAAACATATTTCATTTTAAGTGTTAACTTTATGTGTGAATTTTAGTCATACGTTCAAACATGTCGATTCGTAAATACCTATTATGCATAAAATAATTATTTCGTTTTTTATTATTCATTTTTCTTATCAACTATATTAACAATGGCAAACCATAACACAAAATGTTATCTATATAATCCAAGTTTATATGTCGAGTACCTTCATCACTCTAAAGCAGGAACTCGTCAAAATCGCGTTTAATAACTTATCATAAACAGCAGGTGCTTCCTTTTTGTCCCGCTGAAATTTAATCCTGTCACGCCACCTGCGCCTGTACTCTCCTTGTAATCTCGCTCGGCATTAAACCAAAAATGATTCTTGATAAAGGAAAAAGCGACATACGTATACAACTTGGGTTTAATTTTCCGCACACGGACTGTTTTGCGTCGTAGCTTGTTATGAAGGTTAAATAAGCGAGATAAAAAACTGATAATATTAAGGAAAATAAAACTAAAGTTAAAAAAAATAAAACAATTGACGCCGCCATGCCACTGCTGTGCACGGGCAAAGTACGCATGTGCATCTATCTTCACTTCTGCGTGAAGTGTAAATAGTAGGATAGTCAACTGCGACATATAAACACGCAAGCATGATCAATGGATGCGCGTGGCCTGTTCGGATACGCCGTCCACGTATGCTCTGCACGCGGCGGCGCGCCTTCTGGTTCCAGGATGGTTTGGTGGAGGGAGCCACAATGCACCCTTCAGTGGAATCATCGACACACGCGCCAAAGACATATGTAGCGTAATGTGTACAACGTGTGCACGCATGCGCAGTAGTAAAGCGTTGAGTATGAATAGACATGCATTAATAAATTATTTACTTTTTTTAAATATTATGTTTACTCAATTTTTTGAATATTCAATTATTGACACACCACTAATTGTTGGGATCATCATAAAAATTTATAATTACGTGTACCACAGTACAATAATATGGTATAATTGGACTGATCTGATGATGGAGCCAAAAGGTAGACACAGGAACTCCATAACAAAATAACATATTTTTGAACTTTTTGAGATTGTACTCTGGCTGTAAAAGATTTTTAGGATGTGATAATGATGAAGCCGGAGGGTAGGCACTAATACTCCATAATTGAACAACGTTCTTAACCGTGTTTGGGCTTGTTCGATTTATTTTAAAATGTACTTTGGCCGTGATTGCTTTCTGATGATGGATCTGATGAAGGAGCCGAAAGGTTGACACGGGCCCTGCGTAACGAAACAACATATCCTAACCTTGTTTGGGCTTGTTGGATTGTCTTGAGATGCTCTTGGCTATGATCAGTTTTCAGGGTCAGGTAGGGTTGCCAACAGTACTCTAAAATAGAGTATTGTAGTCTATATCATGTAGGCGTACTCTATAATCTATAACTCTAATAGAGTACGCTAAAATACTCTCGTTTTTTGCTGTGATGTTATGTACTGCAATAAGTACCAAAATTGGTTGTCTGTAAACAGACTATACGGACGATAATTTTACGTGATAATATCAAAGAAAACATTGACGAAAAATTGCATTCTTTTGTGAATCGAATTGAATTATTATCATTGAGTTATCATTATTTTGTATAATACAAAGAGGAGTTAATTGTAAATGACAATGTTTTCGATAAATAAACATTTATTTGAACTCGTTTAAAATTTTTCTATTTAAATTATACTGGTAAAGAGATAGATGCGTCACAAGCCGAAAGCTTAATGCCATCTCCTCTAATTGTTCCGTTTTTCCACTCATGAATCGTCGTCACGGAACGCTGCGCTGAGTTCCTTTTGTTGCAGCCGACGTTCATCAATTTATAAGACGTTAGTACGTTTTATAATTTTTTAAAATAAATGATACTCTTTTTTATAAGTCAGTACTCTTTATTTATCTCCTTTGAAATCAGATATACTCTATTTTATCTAATAAAAGTTGGCAACTCTAGAGTCAGATGAAAGAGCTAGAAGGTTGACATTGGAATTGCATAACGGAATAAGCCTTAGCTGTATTTTGTGCTCTTAGAAATTTCTTGAGATTTACTTTAGACATGATTGTCTTTCATGATCTGATGAAGAAACTGAAAGATTGACACTGAAACTCTATAATGGAACAACATATTCTAGCCGGTTTTGTGGTTGTTGATAATATTCTTAAAATGTACTTTGATTATAGTTGGTTTTTAACGTCTAATGATAGAGCTGAAAGTTTGGCACCGAAACTCCATAATGAAATAAAGTAGCCTATATGTATTTGGGCTTATCGGACTTGTCTTGAAATCCACTTTGCCCATGATTAGTTTTTAGGATCTTATGATGGAGCTGAAAGACTATCACTGGAATCCTATATTAGAACAACGTATTCTAGCCGTGTCTGGACTTGCTAGAATTGTCTTTAGATACGCTTTAGCCATTATTGACTTATACAATCTGATGACGAAGCTGTAAGTTTGGCACTAGAATTCCATAACAGAATAGCATATTTTTAGCCGTGTTTGCACTTCTTTTAATTGTCTTTTAAAAGAACTTTATAATATGTACCTGCAAATTTGTACGGAACCCTCGGCGGACGAGTTTGATTCGTACTTGTCCGGTTTCTATTGCATATTTTCTATAGATTTTCTGCTTACTTTACTATACTATACTATAAAAATAAAACAAAGAAAGAAGCAAATTGCAGACGAATACGTTTTCAGTCCCATTTTTGATGTTATTTTATTCGTATTAGTAAATATACATATATATAGTATTATCAACCTACATCAAAATAGAAGGAGGTTTTATATTCATCGCATTTATATTTTAAATATTTTCACCGATCTCTCAGATATCGAAAGTAAGAAAAAAACGTATTTATAAAATTATCATTTAATGCCTTTCACAAATTTTGTATTATTACTAATAAAAATCTGAAAAACGATTGACCTTGCAAGCTATCCTTATAATTTTCCGCTATGATATTTATTGATGTATCTTAGAACTTCTTGAGTTATAAATATTTTCGATCAGTTTTTAAGCTTAAAAATTTAAAAGACAATCGACCCTGCAGGCCATCTCTGCAACTTCTTAATAGTCACATACTTTCGAGCTCGAAGCGCTCACAAATAAAGTAGCAATAAATTGTTGAGTTCATCCTGCTCAAAGGATCGATTTAAGTGCTTTTTCAAGTTCTCCGAGCCCAAAAATATAGTCCTAATACGTTTTGAGCTCTTTGAACTTTTTAAAATTTTCAACTACTGTGTCCTACAAAACTGTTGTTCGATTTTTATTTGCGTTATTGCTTCCGATGCAGTCTTATAGACAGAAAAAGATGACCGAGTACCAAAAATCAATCCATCGAGTATTTCACATGTTATGCTGAAAAAACCATTTTTTCGAATTTTCTGTTAACGATATCTCTTGAACGAACTCACCAATTTTGATGCAGTTTATAACAATCGATGTTGTTTTTAAAGCTATAATTAGTTAGATTTTGGATTAGTATGAAAAAGGTTAAAAATAAAATACTTTTTGAATAATTTTTCTCTACCAATATTTCTAGAACAAATCAACCAATTTTAAAGCAATTAGCAGCGATCTACGTGTTTTCAAGCAGAATAATAAATTCTAAACAGATTTTGGAATTTATCGCAATAGTAATTTACAAAATATTACAAAAAAAAAACCCTTTATGAAAAACTTTTCTCCAACGATGTCTTTTGAAAACATAGACCGATTTTTATACAGTTTACAGCAGTCAATATAACTTTTTGGGTAAAAGAGCTAATTAGATTTTAGTGTTGATCGGTAGGATAGTCTAAAAGGTATTGCAAAAACACATTTTTCTAAAAACTTTATAATTGAGATATTTCAAAATTAGTTCAACATTTCACGAAGTCTAATCTGAGTAAACTCTTACTGAGTAAAGGTTCAATCGGTTAATTCATTCAAAAATTACACACACTCAGAGACGCACAGACATACACAAACACGCACCCATACATATAATCACTCGAAAAATTGTCGAAATAATATTCTAGGGCTCTAAAACGTCAAAATCTGGTGAAAATTCAATTATCGAATATCGGAGTGAAATTTTATTAAAAAATTTTCAATTTTAATAGCTGAAATATAAAAAAGTTGACTGATTTAGTTTATTTGTATTTCAGCATATTTATGGATATCTGGGCATGTGTTTTTTTTTTTATCGAAATTGTATACATTATTGTCTTAGTTACGTAGTATCGCAGCTCAATTTACCGTTCACTGACTCATATTCGCCCACTTACTGGTAAACTGATGCAATAATTTAAATGTTTTAAAAACCGTTTGACCGACGGCCTAGCGAAACTATTAGTCTGAAAGCGATTGCACTCAACCAAAATGTAGATTCTGAAATATGGCCATGTATAATGTTTTTTAGCCATGAGCAAGAGCTAAGGTATTATAATACGTATTTACACAATAACTAATAAATCTATATAACTTTTACAAAAAACTTAAAACTGTCTTCACAAAAGCATTGGGCACTTAAAATAATTAGTTTATTTTGGAATCCGTAAAAATAGAATTTTTTAAATATAATTTTTAATTTTTTTCCATCCTGAATCCATCCATTCCAACATCAATACAAAATGTACTTTTGAAATCCCCACTTTAGTTCTTTTCATTTAATAAAATGCGCTCAGTTTTATTTGACAGGTATTTCTTCATATGCTAAAAAAAAAACTTCAACGAAAACTGATAATTTAAGCCCTATAAATCCGAACTTTATGAAATTGAATAAATAATTAAGCGAAGGCATCAGAGCAGATCGTAAAATAGATCATTAGGGAGCCTTCTTTCAAGTTTACCTCCCCTAGCTCACCTGCGGCCCGAGCACTTCGGACTAAAAGTTGCGTGTACTTTTTAATTACGTTCTAAATAATTACTCACTTTCAAACTTACGATCACCGATAAGTTTCAATTCTAGCATAAGCATAAAAAGTGATTCAACTAATTATTGCTTACAAACTCCTTAAGTGTCTTACTCGAATATTTTTTCAGCTACAATACCTACTCTTTGTCTTGTAATCTATATAAATAAATAAAATCGATTGTCGTATTAAGAGCATCATCTGAGAACGGTTCGACGGATTTGGCTGATTTCTTTTTTTTTTTGTTGTATTCACAATTGTCAGGACAAGGTTTGTATGGAAGAAAATAACGCTTTTCCTTCTGTCTGTCTGTCTATTTGTGCTGGGTATATTTTTACTTGAAGGTAGAGGTGGTTACTGGACAACGTATAAGGTTTTTTTAATCCCGATAATTTTTAGGAATCCAGCTTGAAAAAAAACCTTCATAAATGGGATAATTTATTGGCGGTGAATCAAGAGTGTAACCGAACCAAAATCGAGATCAGGAACAAAACGAAATTGTTCGAATCGAGATAAATTGAAGGAAGAACAGCGGGATCCATTTATAAAACTATTATAAAGAGTTTGAAGCTTTTTTTAAGATTCTGATAGTGTTAACGAGAATCCTTATAATTTATTTGATTTCAATAAAATTTTATACGGAGATAGTTTGTAGCCAATGGTAGAATATACAACACGTTTTTTAGAGTTCCGCAAGAATTACTAAGACGCTTATGGTTTACCCAATTTTAATAAAATTTAGTATGAAGACAGCTCGTGGTCAAGGATAGAATATAAGGTATTTTTAATGTTACGTGCGTAAAACTAAAAACCTCTATAATTCTACCAATTTCTCTAAATTTTACACATGTTTTTTTAACTTCCCGCTAAGAAAATTGAAAATTTTCTAAAATTTTCGGGAAGTTATTGGTTTCACCCCATTTTGCCAAAATCGAGTTCTCATCAGATCTCGACGTTCTGAGGGTCTAAAAATCTTCCCTGATCATCCATGAGATGATGTCCGTATGTCTGTGTGTGTGCGTGTGTGTGTGTGGGTGTGTGTTTCAAGAGTTTCACCAAACTTAGATTTCCTGAAAGTTTGGGTCGATTTGGACCGGTAGATTTTGAGAAATTTTCAAAAAACTAAAAAAAAAATTTTTTTTAAAGTGATTTTTTTCAAAATAACTTTAAAATGGTTTAAGCGATCGATTCCAAAATCTAATTAGCTCTTAACCTATTAAAAACACGTCGATTGCCGTAAACCGGGTTAAAATCGGTTGATTCATTTGCGAGAAATCGTTGTCGAAAGAAATCGAAACAAACCGTTCAAATCAAAAAATCGCGTCAAATCCCGTATATTTTCGAGTGTTTTGAACTCAAGAATAGCAGGAAGTTTCAGGGTTGGCCTACAGGGTTAACCTATTTTTTGTTATTGACTCAGTGAGAATGTTTAAAATAGTTTATGGGTCCCGTGGTTGGGTCCTTTGAGATTAATGAGCACTTTATCATTTCACTAATTTCAATTAAACTTATCAGGGAAAAAGCTTTGACCAAGGAATAGGATACAAGTTACATTACTTTTAGTGTTTCATGGTTAAAAGTTCAATTATAAATCGTAATACTAAGACTAGTATTACGATTTATAAATTAGACAATTTTACTGAATTTTGTCGTTTTTTCGTAATATTTTTTACGAAATACTTTCCAGACACCTCATAAAGTTTCGACAGAACAGCGTCTGCCGGATCAGCTACCATTAACTAAGTTAGATTTGTTTAGTCACTTACCAATCTAATTATTTTAATGCAACAGTACTCACAATTTATCTTTATTATGAAACTTTTCATAATTACAAGATATTTATTAATCTTAGAACGAATGTATAAAATAAACAATTGTCTGAAAAAAAAAGTTATTAGTATTTTAAAATGAAACAGTTACTGATTCCTTAAAAACATAATTCCGCATAGAAAACAAAAATAAAGATTATGAACGGATTTATGGTTATTTAAAAATGTCTTATTGATAAATTTCTTAAGCTACTTTGACAGTTTCAATACGAAAATCCCCATCGCCTAGCTGCAGTGATACATCATATACATCGCAACTAACTAATTCTTGCAACACTAACTTTAAATACATATATATTTATTAAGTTAATAAACGATTTGCGGCTACGTCCGTAGATAATTGATGTGCTGCAAAGATATTAACAATTATGTTTCGGTTTTGCACATTTTGAAAACTGTCCATATACAAGTCAATTAGGTTACGTTACAATTCTGACAATGTTATATTTTATAACAAATTAGAACTAAATATCAATGTAAAAAAATTAGGTTACGGGGTCACCACGCGTAATCGTGACGATACATGGCGTATTTAAAACATTACTTCACTAATATTTGTCTGAGAAACAGAGAACTTCTGAATTGTTGCAAAGGTAAGTATTTTCTATTTTTCTCTATCACTAAATTTCTGAAATTTTGTCACTTAATTATTGTATTGTTATCACGGCGGCACTATTTCCTAAATTGTTTTTCATAATTTTCGGATCAGCAGTTTTGATGATTAGGAAGAAAACATGACATCAAAGCCTTAATTAAACAAACAATGTCGTGGATTATCGACTGCAAGTTCATTGACAATACGTATTTTTATTTATACTAACTTTATTTGTTTCATATTATTAAATGATAAAAATAATTACAAATTAGAGCATTGAACTAAAGAGCGATAAATATGTTTCAATAAACAAAAGAGACGCGGATTAATGAAATGCAAAAAAAAATAATCAAATCCATATTCCATTAATGCAAAAATAACTTGACGTGCTTCAATATAAGTCGGGGTGCTTTCTGCTTACATTTTCCTTAATTTGCCTTAAACAATATCTAGCGATAAAAAAATCGACAATAGCCCACGCTCTCTTTACATTAATTGCAATTTATATTTTGGCAACCGCTGTATATGCCGTGTTACGTGAAAACCCGCAATGAATCGTTTGTACTAGCTTTGGCCCGCGTGGGCATGGAGTGAAGGCCCTAGTGTCTCGTACCGGCCGATCACGCTGTCAATATCGTTTCCGATCTCGGTCCCGCTCTTGATTCCGATTCCGGTCTGGGTCTAAATCCCGATTCAGCTTTCGATTCAATACCGATGAAATCATCCCAGAGGAATCCCTACATTTACATCGAAAACACGCCTACCGCCGATATATTTTTATTATTATCAAACCATCCCGTCCGCCCTCGTCCCGCTTGCGACTCCAACCGTCCCGTGAACATTGCTGATACTGTTATTAGTATAAGCAATGTTAAGGTTGAACTAAATAGAAATCTATGTCCTTTTCTGTATCCCTGAAAACAAATATGCAAAATGTATACGTGTTTTCTAACTATAATAAATGTAATAAATATATAAATGTAATAAGTGTGTAGTAAATCCTATACAAATAATAAGTGTATACTAACAAAGTGTATATTAAATTCCGTCTTGGTCGACTGAGTAAATAAGACATGAAAGCGTAACGCGCACGCAAATAAACTCACTTTCGCATTTATAATATTATTTAGAATAGCAAAAGACAACGTTCAAAATCTAGCGAATATTAAAGTTAAAATTGGACAGCGACACCTTTTGTATTTCGTCATTTATTCATATACTTAAGCACGCGACCCCTACATAGTGAGTACGGTTTTTTTTTTCATGTTTTTGATCATTTTGTATTGTTATTTAAAAACAATGATCTCTTTTTGTATCCCCGCTCCGGACCTATTTCATTTCAATTTTAGGTTCACTGCCTGTCTATTCCGATTATCAATTCCAATCCTATCCCATCCTAACTCAATCCTACATCTCTAGTCTCGCAACGTAAAACTGTCTATCATATCACACTACACTGATATTATAAATGTGGATATAAACAAGTATTTTTGTTACGACTGAACCCTGAAATTATAAATTATTTCACGAATACGATGAAATTGGGACACATAAAAATGTATGTAAAGAAAACCTGGTCGCTTTTCGCATTTTAAACACAGAGCTTCATAGACGTCGATGTCAGCGAGTGTCAAATAGCATGACTATTAGGTTATTTTATTTATGTTAAATAGTGTTAAAAGAAATATTTAAACCTGAAGTAAAGGCTTTAAATGTTGTTTTTTTGTCTTTACAGAAAAACGCAATTTCGTCTTTATTTCACTCATCAGAGTGTGATAATATTATAAAACAACATTTTCTGCAATAATTTCAAGAAAATGGAGAAGTTGAGGTTTGATTTTGCTGTGAAAACTTCAGTAGATGGAAAATCAAATATTGTTTGCATAACCTCTATAGGTACACCAGATGGGCATATTTTTGCTATACCGGTCGAATATCAACCTGCAAGTTTACATCCAGCAGTTACAAGTACTTCAAGTTACATCAAGGTAAAGAAAACATTAAATAAAAGGCACCAAACAAGAAAAATTTGGATAGCTTTAACGGATGAGATATCAAAGACATATTTGGATGAAGCACAAAACTTACAATTTAACGATTATTACCTGGAAGAAATCATGGAAAACACGAATGATTGTAAATCTTTACCCATCAGTTCAAATCAAAATTTGGAAAAACTATTAGAGAAATTACTCGAAGAAAAACAAAGTAAATCTGAAACTCAGAATTTAGGGAAAATTTCAAAGGATTTTATGATTGACAAATTCACGGGTAGAAATGCAAACGCTAACCAATGGATAAAAGGTTTCAACAAAGAATGTGAACGTTTTCATATCGACGAGGACAAAAGAAAATTGAAATTCTAAAAACTTTTGGAATATGCCAGTATGGATTGGTACTATTGTATGTTGATAAAATTTACAGTTGAATCAGAGTGGAATAAATGGGAAAAACTTCTGTGACACATTTGCAAACAAAGGTTGGTCACCCATCAGATATGCTCTTGCCTTTAAATATCAAACGGGTTCACTGCTAGATTACGCATTAAAAAAAGAAAAGTTATTATTAGAAGTGAGGAAGTCGATAGATACTGGGACACTTATAGACCTTATCGCATTGGGCCTGCCTAATTATCTGACTGATAAGATTGACCGAGAGACTTTACAAGAAACCGAAGACCTCTACAATGAGTTAGGGAGATTGCAACATCTTGTTGGAAGGAATAAGTATGAAAATAAAAACTACACATACTCTGATACGAAAAACAAAAAAATTGAAGAAAAAAAACCATGTCAAATCTGCATCACTGAAAAAAGGAAAACGTTTCCATCCTGAAGAGAATTGTTGGTTCAACAGAAAAATCAAAGCAGAGTCGTGAAAAGTGTTAATAACTCTGAATTAGAAATTGAATTAAATAATGAGAATCAAAAACTAGAGATACCACCATTAATAAAAGTAAGTTTGCTATTGAACGACACATTACAAGTCTCTGGAATTTATGATTCGGGTTCAAATGTGTCGTTAATTAATGCTAAATTATTAAAATTTCAAGAAAAAACTTTCAAATAATAAACAAACAGCAAACTTGAAAACTATTAATGGTGAGAGAAAACAAAAGGAACGGTATCATTAAAAATAAAATGTATAATATTGAAAAAATATGGATATATTCGTAATAGATAATGAAAATTTCCATTATGATTTTCTAATCGGTTTGGACTGCATCAAGAATTTTAAACTAATTCAAAATGAAGACTTGGCTATTATACAATGTAATCCTAAAGAAGAGAAAAAGCTCCTCAATGAAGAAGATATGCAGACTAGGGACTTAAATAGTAATACTTCTAATTTAACAGATGTCAAAACACCGAATGTACTAGATGACAGAAGAAATAAAGATGTTTCTTCATACTCTGACGTATCAAAACAAGATATTAACAGATGTGAAGTGAACTTTAACGAACATATAAATTTGGATGAATTTGAAATTGTAGTAGATCACCTGGATTTACATCAACAGGCAGAAATTGATACATTATTAAGAAAATACAAATCCGTCTTTGCTAAGGATAAATACGACGTCGGCACTGTACGAGATTATGAAGCTCATATAGATTTGATGGTAGATAAATATTGCGCCAAACGTCCGTACAGATGCACCGTTAATGATAGGAAAGAAATCGAAGATCAGGTATCACAATTATTGAAGATGAAGTTGATTGAGGAATCCTACAGTCCATTTGCTGCTCCGGTTACCCTGGCCTATAAAAGAAGATGATAAAAACAAGATTATGTATAGACTTCAGAGAATTGAACAAAATTGTTGTACCACAATCACAGCCATTTCCCTTAATCGAGGATTTGATGATAAAACTGTTGATTGTAAATATTTTTCTACTTTCGACATAAATTCAGCATTTTGGTCGATTCCTTTAAAAGTACAAGATAGGTATAAAACTGCGTTTGTTACACAAGAAGGCCATTTTCAATGGACTTGCCTTCCATCTGGCTTAAAAACGGCTCCGGCCATATTCCAAAGAATATTGAGTAACATAATCAGAAAACACAAACTCTCTGATTTCGCAGTGAATTTTATTGACGACATTTTGATTTTTTCTAAAACATTTGAAGAACACATGCAACATTTGTCTAGATTACTTGAGGCAATTCTATCAGAAGGATTTAGATTGAAATTTTCGAAATGTAATTTTGCAAACAATTATGCCAAGTATTTGGGCCACATAATAGAAAATAATTCAGTAAGACCTCTTAAAGATTATTTAACTGCTGTGAAAAACTTCCCGATCCCAGAAACAAGAAAAAATATACGCCAATTCCTCGGTAAAGTAAACTTTCATCATAAATTTATACCACACAGTGCTATCATCTTAGACCCCTTACACAATTTATTACGGAAAGATGTAAAATTTATATGGTCGAAAGAATGCCAGGAATCATTTGACAGAATCAAACAATTATTATGTTCCAAACCAATTTTAAGAATATTTGATCCTGCACAACCCATAAAAATATATACAGATGCTAGCATTAAAGGAGTAGGAGCCATATTAAAACAAGAAGATAAAACCGGCGTCAGTAAACCTGTCGCGTACTTCTCAAAAAAGTTGACAGAAAGTCAAAAGAAAAAGAAGGCGATATATCTAGAATGTCTGGCAATAAAAGAATCCTTAAAATATTGGCAGCACTGGCTTATGGGAAAGGAATTTGTGATATATTCAGATCATAAGCCATTGGAAAATTTAAACATTAAAGCTAGAACTGATGAAGAACTTGGAGATTTAATGCATTACTTATCTCAATACAATTTCAAGGTAAAATATAACGCGGGACAATCAAATCAGGAAGCAGACTGCCTCAGTAGGAATCCAGTCTTAGAACCCGATGAAAACTGATGATTTTTAAGAGTTGTGAATTTAATAAACCTGAAGGATATTAAAGATGACCAACGTACAAATGTAGATCTGCAGAATAGTAGAAGCAAATTTATACTGGAAAATGAAATTTACTACAAAACGAATAAAAAAAGAAATAAAATCATACTGTCAGAATCGTTTAGCATAAAACTAATTAAAGAGGTCCATAATACTTACTGTCATATTGGAAGAACGCAGATGATAAATAAATTAATGCCGTTCTACACAGCAAAGAATTTCATCACGAATATTAAGCAAGTTTGTGATAAATGTGACATTTGCATAAAGAACAAATCAAGAAGGAAATCGAAATTTGGCTTAATGTCACATTTAGGTCCAGCAACACGTCCGTTTGAAATTGTATCAATTGATACAATCGGAGGTTTCGGAGGATCACGGTCTACAAAAAAATATTTACATCTTCTGGTGGATCATTTTACAAGATACGCTTATATTTTGACATCAAAAAATCAAAGCTCCAGTGATTTTATTAAGCTGATGAATAATGTGACACAAAATTATAATATTGATTTGGTATTGACGGACCAGTATCGGGCATAAATTCCAAGGAATTTAAAGATTTCCTCAAGAATAAAAATATAACAATAGTGTTCACCGCTGTGGATGCACCATTTTCAAATGGGCTTAATGAAAGGCTAAATCAAACTTTAGTCAATAGGATAAGGTGTAAAATAAACGAAGGTGACAAAAGACTGCATGGACAACTGTCGCACAGAAATGTGTTGCGAAATATAACGAAACGGAACATACTGTAACAAAATTTACTCCAAAATACCTTTTGGAAGGCGAAACTGTGGATATTCTGCCACTTGAATTGAAATCAAGATGCACTAAAGAAGATTTAAAAAGAGATAGGCAGTCAGCCTTTGAAAACTCAATAAGATCTCACAACTATAATAAAAAAATACATGATCTACATAGGGAAGAATACAAATTTGAAGTCGGAGATAGAGTCTATGTCGAAAACGGCAATCGGCTCAATAGAAAGAAACTGGACGAATTAAGAATTGGTCCATACAAAATCTTAAGGAAGATATCTAGTTCAATTTTTGAAGTTGATACTGGACACAAAGAGGCAGAATCGAATCTATACCATATTACAAAGCTTTTTCCTGTGATGGCTGCCACTTGATGGAACAATTCTTCGGAATTGTTCTCTCTGAGGGTGGGAGATGTAAAGAAAACCTGGTCGCTTTTCGCATTTTAAACACAGAGCTTCATAGACGTCGATGTCAGCGAGTGTCAAATAGCATGACTATTAGGTTATTTTATTTATGTTAAATAGTGTTAAAAGAAATATTTAAACCTGAAGTAAAGGCTTTAAATGTTGTTTTTTTGTCTTTACAGAAAAACGCAATTTCGTCTTTATTTCACTCATCAGAGTGTGATAATATTATATGTATACAAAAACAAAGATTCGGATCGTATAATATTAGTCTAGGCAAATGAATAAAAAACTATAGGTGTCGTGGGACACCTGGTTGGAAGGAATTTCCTTCCGCTATATATTACATATTAATTAACAGGCACAATAAAATAAATTAACAACATTTGAGAGTAATCAAAAGATAAATACGAAGAATTTTAAACAAGGAATGGTAATTAAACTATAATTAATATTTTTCTTAATGTTATGGTAATATAGATTTATTTTTATTTATTTTTTAAAAATTCTAAAAGTATCATTTAATTATTTAGGTATGGATGAAGCGTTTCTTGTTATGTAAAGCTTTTACGTTATATATATTACGATTTCTACCAGTCAACTCCAACCGCAAGCCGCGTTCAGGAATTTCGTTCCAAAAACCTGAAAATCAATAAATGATGTACTTCAAAATATTGTTATACATTCGTTTTATTCATATAATTGTGTTCTTGATTCTGAGTATAATTTTAGTCAATACAATCAAGTTACCTGAAAATAGATGACAGTCAACAAGCTTTCGAAGTGAGGCCTATCAAAATTTAGTTGCAAAACGTTACGCAAGTTTTAACACTGTTATGCTAATGCGCAATATCAGAGGTAGAGAGCTTTTGAGACCTCTACACAGCCTATAAATGATTTAATGTCATCTGAACCCTTCAGAACTGGTTCATGAATATAACTTTAGCTATATATAACGGTTAAGCGTCTCTGCGCTTTAAATATTAATGATTAAATACAAAAATATTAATAATACGAGTAACTTATGTTTCTAATATGCTCATACTAAAATTTTGCACTACTAAATGTACGACTAATATAACTTTATTTGGTATGGAATTTTAAAAGCAGATCTTATATTTTGTCGCTTTCCAATGAATTACTGCTGTAGTTTCGTCTAGATAAAAGGCCGTTAAAGCCTAGTAGCGAGTTGTGAAAGTAAGTCTCACACACAGACGTGTGTATGTGTGTGTGTGAAAATATTACACACACACACACATATGTATGCATGTATAATATGTATATACATATATGTGTATGTGTAATATTTTCACTAATTATTGAAAGGTCAAAACATATTGATTTATTTTGATTTTCTCAAAAACGTTAGCTAAAAAAATAATGCTTTTTCTTGCAAGCTTTTAAAATGAACTTCTTTACATATGCTAAGACTGAAATTTCAGCATGCTGCTATAAAATTAATGCACTGGGGAAGGTCTCTTAGATAATGCACATGAGTGTACTCACACGAGGCCTAGGCTGCAAACATAATGTAGCATAAAGCCCAATTCACACGCAGTCTGTGCTGTATTTGAGTTGCATCCAAAAGCAAAGTAGTTAGCTGAAGATAGTCCATGATTTTTATGTAAATACAAAATGATGCAACTGTTTTATCAATTCTATTACTACATATATGTCTTTCTATGCTTTAAACAAGAGATAACACTAAATTACAAATATATATTATAACATTTGATTATGTTACAATGAGGGGACCTCTATAAATTGCACCAGATAAAAATAGGAGAAAACGGTCTGGAAAAATCCTCCGAAATCCCACTTAGGGGAAAAGTCAATGGAAAATCTCACGCCATCTTTGGCGTAAATTTTATATAGCCGGACATGCTCAATAGTACGAGTCATAAAAAAAACATTTAGTTAAAATATATCGGGGAGATGTCACGTAAGGGTGCGCATCCGAAATCTCACCAAGAGAGAGGTGGATTTTTATTTTAAAAAATTTAGATTTAGATATTTAGACGTACATTGATGTTTGTACTTTCAAGCGATTATTAAAACTAACGAGTTGTCAATACCTATTTTTGCATTAGTGTAAAGTAAAGAGAGTTTTCGGTTTGTAAAATTATCCAAACCCACATTCCAATTTCGAACAATCTTTGTCTACTGATCGGATTTCCACGATTAAGCCACTGAAATGCTTTGGATGGAAATCGTTTGAGATGCACCTCGACATACCAACTTCTCATTGCTCGAAAATGATTTTGGTGTGGTATGCAGCGATTGAAGAAATTTATTCCATAAGAGTGTCATTAAGTAACATCTTAAGGTAAATTTTTGTACAATGCCATCTGGCAATGTGCTGTAGTGTACGTTCTTCCCACATACATAACTTATCTGTGGACACATATAGTGCAGCCGGAATCCAGTGTAAGAAAAGATGCAAGAATTTATTGTAAGTGCAAGCGAGCGAAGCCGCGTGCCAAGAGATATCAATGTAATAATAATATTAATCGAATGCCTGTGTACTTGTATACAACTAATATTAACCGACTTTGTAAACGTGAAATCTTCCATTGACAGTTGTGATTAATGGCGGCCCAAGCGATTGTTCATCGTGCTTACTACTGACAACAGCTGACGTTCTAAGTTCGCGAAACTTAGTTAATTAATATGTTAATAACAACGTGTATTCGGTTCAGTTTAATATACGTCGACGTTTTAACGGAAACACTTCACCTGTATAAAAATACATAAATTAAATAAATCAAAAGCTCTTATCATTATAAGAAAAATTCAATAATACGCATATAGACCACATTACACAGATTAATTTCTGCCAGCAGTATAATTAACAGACCACCATATATATTAATGTTCGCAAAAGGAGAATACAGTCGATATGTATATATCGATAAAGTGTCTCAATTAAACAAACACTTTTAAATACTGTTAAACCTATAGAAACATTCTCAAATTCTAAAGGTCTGTAGCAGTTTCAACGAATTACGTCTCGTCCATGAGATAATACTTATATAAAATAATAAACCGGTTCCTCATTTCTAATTTAATTATTCGAAATGTAGCCAGCGCAAATCCGTCGCTTGGTACTAGTATTACGAACGTATAACTTATTTTTTCATGTGATCTATTTGATATTACTGTCAGTAATAAAATAACCATATTTTATAAAGTTTAAAAAAAAGTACACATAAAACGATATCTCAAAAAGTATGCTAATTTAAAAATCGTAGTTTTAAATTAACATTAAACCTTAAATGCGTCGGAGCACAGCTAAGGTTATAACGAAATAAGTGATGCACAAATTTATATTTGCTAAACAGCTGGACAGATTTTCGTCAAATCTAACCTACAGTTGGCTTTAAACTTTTCACGTTAATTCAAAAGAGAGCTCACAGCTTTTAAAAAATTAAGGATTTTTTTATTAATAAATGAGTATTAAATCTATTCCAATGACAGTAACTTTACATTGACTAGAAATTTCTTACAACAATTCAAAAATAAGCTCATAGTTCAAAACGGCTAAACAGGTTTTCATCAAATAAAACTGAAACTATTCCGTAAAAACCGGATGTCAATTCAAAAACACGGAATCGGTTTGTCTGTTTGAAAGCTCGGGAACTATACAGACATACACAATGATATGGATAGACACACACAGCTAGATAAAGAGACAGACAGACAAACATAGACGTAAAACCTCCTTTTTCGTGGGAGGATTAAAACGAAGCTAATCAGTTATGTTCAAACATATATATTTTTTTATTATTTCTTTGAATATCATAGAGAAGAATATTAAGCACATCGAGACTATAATACAATCTTCTTTAAATGCCGACTTCCTCTGCAATATGTAATTTAGGTGACGGCGAAAGTGATTCCATTACTTTTAGCGATGGTACGTGCAGATAATGCTTTTCGACGCCCTACGTAGAGTCTGCTGTACACGACCTAATTTATTCTAAAGCGTCCTTCTTTTCTTAGAGAATTGAGATTTTTATATGTTATCAACTTTTCTCTCACGACTTCACGCACGAAATTATGGACGATGCAAACAGCAGGTTTATGGAAACTGTCCATTAGATTCGATCAAAGTTCCTTAAGAGCCGACGCCAAAATAGAAGTCAAAAACTCTCAAATTATATTCCTTAATTGTTCGTACAAAGACAAGATATGAGGTTGCAGTCTTCAATTGATGTGTCGGATTATAAACACCTGAACAAACAAACTCCTAGGTATGTGTGACACAACGTACGTTGCTACGATACGAACTGTATTCAAGAAGCGATTGAACGAAACAACGACTCCAAAGTATAGGAAAAATAAATGTCTATTGGCAAGTCTGCTTAAGGACTTTTTGGGAAGCAGCCTAGGGCCCCGTGGATACAAAGCGTCTCTAACCCCCATTGAAAACAAATAGACGATACTTGTTGCGAAGTAAAAAAAATGTCTAAAATTAATAAAAAATCTATCATTAGATTGGCAACCCTGATATCAATTAATCCGTGTGCGCGTCTATCGAACAGAACAGGGAATTCCCAATCGCTTTTTTTTTTCGGTCGATGTATTTTCGATCGTGCGTGTGCGTTTATTACGGGGAAATTGCAAAATGTAGAAACGTTGCTTTACAATTTATATAACACAACTACACATAACCTGTCAATTTCTTTCAATAATGTCGTACAGTTGCTGTTTGTATACACTTTTTTGTTTGTATATGCTGTTCCTTTTTTTTACATAACCGTATAGACTGATCGTTAAAAATTAACTTTTTGGCGACGCTCCCTACGAAGCTTTCTTTTTGTTGAGAAAACACTAGGAATCTTTATTTTTATAAACAACACGTACCTTAAGACGATATAAGTTGAATTTTTAGTAAAATCATGTTTTTTTAGATATCTCTTCTGAAAAATACTATTTATCTAAAATTTAAGCAATCCCGAAACCCAAATATATAAAAATACAAGAATAAAATAAAATTTCAAAATTTTTTTCACGTGATGCTTTCTTTCGTATTTTTAATACTTTTAATTCAAGTATGGACAACCTTTGACATTATTTGCGCCAAACTTTAGTGTGCAAATAGGTTCGCGGGTGACGTTTAAAAATTAGCGCATTTTAAAATAGTGTTCTAAATTAGTATTCATAATTTTTAGCCATAGATATCAAACATAAAATTTTTGAAAATGTCTCGCGGGCCGGATCAAATCTTAGAGCGGGCCGGATGCGACCCGCGGGTCGGTGGTTGCCCACATATGGTTTTAATTCTATAATTATGTAAGGTTCAAATAACGAATTGCTTCTATTCGTCAACTGACAAGTTAGTTATGGGTTCCCAAACAGTCCTGATGATTAGTATCTTCTTACTAGTTTTCATATTTTTTTCCATCCAGCTCATATTTAGATCAAATTAAAAAAGAAAATAGATAGAATTCACACTAACAAACTGTTTTAATCCTTGTTTGAATAATTCTAGAATATCTAAGCGAGATACTTCAGCTTTCCTAGAAATACCTATTTGACAGTTGTATGACGTATCAAATTTTTCTGAATCGTGTGATGATTCTTCACCATTCTCTGTTTTGTTTGTGTATTTATATTATTAAAAAAAAATAAGATATTTCCAAAACAGAAAATACGATTTTACCAAAATCTCGACTTAGATTCTCTTTCGGCATGTGTTGTTTTGAATTAAAAATATCCTAGTGTTTTCTTATTAATAATAAAGTTTTTAAGGGGACGCCCCAAGAAATTTAGTTTTTAACGACCAGTGCATCACTATAGAAAACAGTTTCTTGACAAAATGACAATTAGCTAAATAATTAGTAGGCCTCTAAGTATTATTAGCCCAGGGCCCCAAAAATTCACGACTCGCCCCTGTCTTTTGGGCAAAGCCACATGACAAATCTGAAGA
Organism: Eumeta japonica; assembly: GCA_005406025.1. NCBI lineage: Eukaryota > Metazoa > Arthropoda > Insecta > Lepidoptera > Psychidae > Eumeta > Eumeta japonica. The sequence continues at coordinate 217,550 of BGZK01000967.1, read as the reverse complement.
CTGATAAGGGCATAATCGTCTCGTCCAAACCAGAAATTTCGCAGTAGATGGATAACGTCTATCGACATCAATGCAAGAAATGCTGTTATCAGTATTCTCAAAAAAAGTAGGTACACCCTCTATACACAGGATATTCCGAACGTCGGCTTGTACGAGCCCGAGATGAACCTCAACTGAAAAATAATGAGCCACCAGGAGAGGACGAAATCGCGACTGAATTTTTGAGAGCGAGTGTGATACCGGTAGTAGCATGGAGCAGATGTTATGGTGCTATTCTTAAAGAAAGGAAATAACACCGTACTGAAGAATTACAGACCTATCACGCTTTTAAGTCACGCGTATAAGTTATTTTTGAGAATTATCACAAACTGCCTTATTTCCAGGTTTGATGACTTCCAGCCACCTGAAAAACTCGGTTTCTGAAAAAGCTTCATTACCACACCCACATCTTTCAGCAAATTATACAAAAGACTGATCAATTTAATCGACCCTTACGCTTAGTATATGTGGTTCTACGAAAATGCTTTTTATTTCATCGAAACCTGAGCGGTGTCGCGCACTCACAAGAGATGTCACAATAACTGTATTACTCGTATATGGCAGTGCTAAAATGTTTGTATAACAATCCGAGTACAGAATGAAAGCACAAGCTAATCCAGTCGCAGAGAGGTGTGAGACAGGGAGATGTTACATCTCCAAATCTTCTCCATAGCATTGGAAGATGTTTTCAATCTTCTAAATTAGAAAGCACATTGTATCAACATCATTGACGAACACATAACTCATCTTTGATTTGTTGATGATAACGTCATACTGTAGGAATCGCTAAATGGCTTAGGCACCATACTCCTTTGACCTTGGCGCCTAAGCCGTTTAGCGATTGAGGTTTCTACCTCAATAGACTTTTTTAAGTAATGGGTTTAAAAATGAATATGGTCAAGTCAAAAATTATATTGAATGTTTGTATTGTACCCACTCGATCACTGTACTAATTCAAGTTGTTGACGAATATATCTACTTGAGTTAAACCGTCCAATTAGGTGAGTCTAATTTCGTTAAAGGGATTATACGTAAAATACAGCTTGGCTGGGTAGCATTCAGGAAATTACGAATCATTTACGGATCCTTATACCTAAGCGCCTAAAAACAAAAGTATTTGAACAATGCGTATTATCACACAGATGCGAGACAATTCCTTATTAGCGGTCTCGTGAATAAACTCAGAATCACTCAAAATGTGATGGAAAGAGCTGTGCTTAGAAGTTCTCCAAGATAAAATTCGAAAGAAGGTAATCCGCAACAGAACCCCAACCAACGACCGACCTAGCTCACCTCCCACTAGACGGACTGGTGACCTCCTCCGGGTCACGGTCTACTGTCAGCTACAGCTAGCCCCAGGGCTGTACGTCGTGGAGAATTATATCCAGCATTGGACATACAATGGCAAAAGCTGAAGCGAATTGCTTATTCGTGTTGTCCTGTGCAAAATTAACTACCACGACTTTAATTCAGTGCAAGTAAATAAATTTTTGTGTTTTCCTTTTGTAGCTACTAAAAGTTTATTAAAATAACTTTATTTATACAAACGTGACGCAAGTTCTGTAACGTAACTTAACAAAAGAATTATCAATCTTATTCGACTTACACTTTTGCTTTTTCGTTGTTGAATTTCATTTCTTTATATTATTTGTTGCCACTGGTCTATATACCTACTGTTTTGAATTCGGCGTAGAATTTTTATCATGATGCGTACACGCCGATGTCAACACTGGTCCGGCTGCGGCAGTTGATGGCATGAAATACGGGAGACTGGGAAGATTGTAGATAGGACTAAGTGCATTAGCTGAGGGTCCACCCTTCCTTTTTCTCCTCCGTCCTATTCCTCAAATCTTCCGTTATATCGTGTTTACGTTAAGGAATGACGCATCACTGATGTAGAACTTAACGTTGAATCATATTGTGCCAATGCAAGCTTTTTAAGGCGTTGTAATCTTTCAATTTCTGCAAAATCAGTCTTAGTTACATTGAATCGCATTTTACCATTTATAACATGACCAATATATTTTTACTTAAGACTGAAAACATATCATTTTTGTTCTAGTTTAATCTTTCTATAGTTCCAAATGTTTCAGTACGACAGTTTTTTTTTTTTTATAGAAAGCATACAAACGGACGCTCTCGCATTTTTTAATCAATCTTTAGCGTCTTATAAATATTTATATGCCTTTAAATATTCAAGTTAAATATTTTTATTATCTATACAACACTTAGTCGGAGGAAGGCAATAATAAAACCTAAGCACTGGGCATTCAGCAATTACGGTTATTATGAAAGGTGGACGAATACTCACATGGAATAATCAACCAAGGTGAATAAAAAAAGACTCCAGAATATGAGGTATCATATAAACCGACCGGTAAAGAACCCAAAATCCCTAAGATATAAAAGCTTGCCTAAACACGCGCGTGCTCGAGCGCGCCGCGATTGTAAATCGGCCGTTACCTATAACGGCTAATTCGCATTCCTGTCGCGACGCGCGGCGTGCGGGGTTGGGCGGGGGTGGGCGGGGGCGCGTTTTAAGAAGAAGAAAAATCTAGTACAAATCGCCGCGTTCAAGCGTAGTTATTACCCCATTAGAGTGAGTGAGTGCGCCACGCGACCGAAGCGGGGAAGATTGAACGGATAAATCCTCGCCGAGCGGATTATGAGCGGGCCGCCGCGCGCGCGCCGGCGGCCGGGGCCGGAATGAAATGTACGATAATATTACCGCTCTCCCGCTAAATGGCTCATGAAGATCGCCGCCCGCAAAAACTTATCTGCGCCACGCGATGCGCGGGCTGATAGCGGAGGGTCACTGCGGCGAGGCGCGCCGGCGCTCCGCGGGAGAGGCTGTAACATTGAAATAGCAAGGCTATTGAAATTTTAGCTAAGTACAACCTGTAGAATTTAGCCAATATAAAGTTCTTAAATATTAAAATATAAGTCTATACCGTCGGTTTTAATTTATCACGTGTCGCCAACACGAATGATGTCCTATTATTAACATTTTAAGCTTCCACCTAAGTCTAATGCACATCTTTTAACCTCGAATAGATATTTTACACTCATGAAGCCTTTCTAATATTTGTCTAATAACGTTTACAAGTTGTTGAATGTTTACAAGTTGAAATGTTTTTTTACAAGAGAACAAAAAAATATTATGTTATCCGTTTATCTTGTCTCATCAATTCATCCATCTTTACATCGTATGATGTTATCGTCCATTATATAATATTAAAGACAATAAGATTAAAACCACGACTTAACACAACTATTACAATAGTGGGTAATAATTATAAGTGATGAGTAAAGGATACTTTCCTATTCAAAAAACCTGTAAAACTGTTGACGCGCAGGACATCCCTAAAACTTCCTGCCATGTCATTGAGCTCCTCGAGTTTAAAAATACAGTTGACTCTAAACTCAAAACTCTAAACAAAAAATCGTTGACTTTTTTGAGCACAAAAATTCGAAAAAAAAGGTCATTCTTGAAACTTTTTGCTACTTCGAGCTCAATCTCCAAAAATATACAATTATTAGGATTGAGTTTAAACGGTCGATATTAAGATTGTTTAAAGCTCTAAAATCTCGAAAATATAATTTTAATACGTTTTCAGTACTTCGAGTGCAAATATATAGATTTATTTAAATAAAGCCATTTTTTTAACTTTTAAACTAAGATATCTATCAAAGAGATTGTTTGATCTGCTTTCAACGCAGTTTTTTAAGCAAAGGAAGTTGACGAATACCAAATATCAATCTACGAAGAAATTTTGAAAGAAATCTTTTCAGCATTTTCATTAACGATATCTCTGGAACGAACCAATCGATTCTGATGCAGTCTGCAACGAAAGACAATACATTCTAAGAAAAGAATTAGTTAGACTTTAAAATGAATCGGTAGATTAATTTAAGAAATATTCTATAAAAACACTTTTTGATAATTTTTTCACACACAGATCGACACAAAGACATCACTCAGAATTATCAAAATCGATTCTTCGGACCCAAAAACGTTAAGATATTATGAAAACTCTTTTCTCAAATCAAATTGAAAGCAATCGTTCCTTAATTTATGAAAATTTTTCAACTTTCATGACGGGAAATTAAAGAACACTATTTTTTTAATATTTTAACTCTGATATCTTTCAACTTTGTTATTCATCTTAGTATAGTATATGGCAGTGAACGCAGTTTTCTAAGCAGAAATAGATAATAGAGTACCAAACATCAACGCATCAAGATTTTTTATTGGTTTCTATGTGTAATCTTTAATTATAAATCAATATTAACTTAAGTCTTCTGGTTCCGAAAAATTTATTTTATTTGAAATGGGATCTAACTTGATGTATTTTTTTTCTGATTAAGTTATCATATAATAAATCAAACTTTCAGTTTATATATTTTTCAAAACAATTAATTGTAGCTCTTTTGTTAAATCAATGTATTTATTTTTACGATTCTATAATTATTATTACTACATTTCCATATTTTTAGTGATTAATTAAGTATATGTGCGACTCACATTATTTCTAAATATATATATACATATATATATAAAGAAAGTCGTGACTGACTGACTCACTGACTCATCAACGCCAGCTCTATTCCTTGGACCTAGAAAGCTGAAATTATATATAAGGGATCTATCTCCTTTAGGATGTAGACAAAGAATAAGGAAGGAAAAATCAACCCCTAAAGGTGTAAAATAAGGGCTCAAAATTTTAGTACTAAATAAACATTTCGACTAGAAACTTTGTTAAAGTAGTCCTACAAACAAATAAGCAAATACGTATGTCGAAACTTTAAAAAGAGAAAGTAAACCTAAAAATTGATATGGGTGACGTTATTGAGGTGTTTTTGGGACGGTGATTACGAAAATGGAATTTATTTGAGAATATAATTTAATTTTTTTGTAAATTACAGCTTAGATTAAATAGTGACTAGCTCTTTGTCCACGACTTCGCTTCCCTAAAGTCGTTTTTTTTTTATAAACGATCTCTCAATTCCCAGACAAAAACACAAAATATGCCTATAAATAAAAATAAAAGCGCCTAATAATAAAATAAATATAGGAAATATTTTTACGCAATCTATTTAAACATTTGTCGCCGACATAGCACACGTATTTGTAGTATTGTATCGAATTATTACACCGATTCTAAAAATATCTTCAATAGTAGAAAATTACACTATCCCTGCGTAATAAAGCCTACATTTGCTTTCGATACTAGCATTTTGTGCTTCGGCTTTGTACAAATCGAAACCGTGACTGGCAGCGGTATCAGAATCGGTGCCAGATAGAAAACTCGGTCTGGATCGAAATCGAATGCGTAACTAGATATTAGAACAACACTAGACAGCAAGGTCGAACTTCCACGTGGACAAAGCCGTGGACGGGATGCTATTGGTTGATAATTGCCTGAGACAATTCAGAAATTACCTAATGATACTGAATTGATATTTTTCAATAAGCATTAATTTATATATATATATATATATATGTAAAGTAATTACTATACTAATTCTTTGATATTGGGTACAGAGCTATAGTGATTTATCTTTGGTTAAGATTTTAAAAGAAACGTTAAAAAGAATGTTCATGTCATAGCTAAGTGTCATGTCATTTCAATAGAAGTAATTGTAAATAATAATGTAGAAGAATAAACATTAAATGTCGTTTCTTTGTTTACAGGGCAACAACAAGTTTATTCATTTTATATTAAAGAGATAACAGATCTTATATACATGTATAAAGTCTACCTTTTCCTATGTAATAGACTCATTATCGAAATCTTCGTCCCGCTTTTAATTCGCGCACATCTCGCTCTCGATCCGAAACAGCCGAGTACCTGTACTCGCAGGCCAATACACAAAACGCTATTCGGTATTTACGCGTGCGCTTTCACGTGCGAGCGAAGCGCCTTTCACATGCAAATCGTCCCGATATTGTCGTGTTTATGTTTATTTATCTCGGGCGGAGACGTCTCAAAGATAACGTATTACTACTCTGTCCGGACGCTTTCTTTGCACTTTTGACATGGAAAAACCATTTCGTCGCGTTCCGTTGAAAGATTGCTCCTTTTTTTTTTCCCCTTCGTCGCGGGGAAGGGAAAAGTTTATTTTTGGCAATTCATTATTTCAGCGGTCGAGGGAAAAAAGCGTCTTCGCGTCCGCCGAAGGAAAGGAGATTTGAATTCGATCTCCCTTCGGCGCCGCAACTTCGTACAAGGTTTTTAAAACGTTTTTCTGATTGCACCCGGTGTTGGTGTCGTGATGTAGTTCAAATATTGTTACTAATCAACACTATAAATAAAATGACATTCAAGGGAATTTTTTTCTTACGCAATTTCTATTTGAAGGTATGTCATAATTGTGTACTTAAGAGAATGAGGAACATTTTGTCCCCAGCCTATCTATACCATGATATGGGTTTTTATAATTAAACTTGGTATCGTCGGAAATCTCTCGATTTGAATTCGTATTTTTTAATGATTTCAGATGTTTTTCAGCTATTGGTAATTTTGTTTTTAAGTTTAATTTTATACGAGCACGCTGTGAATGTTAGTTGCTAGTATGCCTATCGATCTGTTTTATTGAATAAAACTTATTATTTTAACGATCCGAACTTAAGAAAACCAGTCTATTGCGGGATGAACTCTAGTATATAAGATTCCGTACTGTATATCATAGCATTAGAGCATAATTAAATTAAACACTATCTATTATTCATCCTAAAAATCTAAATACTTACGATTTTTGTTTACGTTTTCGTATAAAAAACGATTAATACTTTATATTCCGTATTTTTTTCGTAATTTTGGAAACAAAACAGGTTCTGAGATAAGGAGAACAGTCGATTTACATACATATACATTATTATCCATGTTTCGTCACCTATGTTGTACCAAGTTCCAAACCGAATTTCACTCGATCCACCTCGAGCACAGCTTTTTCATACCCAAATGTTTAGTATACGATTGATAGTATTTGACTCGTGCCTATGACTAAGAATGCCCAAGTCTATGGTAAGTCACATGCCTGTCTGTTTCGATCATACGGCGCACAGCACCGATATTTTTGTTGTTCACGGCAGTGGACGGGCGACTATCACGTAATTTGTCACTGAAATTGACACGACGCCTCCCAGTGTCATAAAATAAAGTAGTCTTACGCATTGAGATACGTAATAATACAGCACATCGCACGAAATTCTGTCGCTCTGCCGCATCGTGAATAATGCAATGCGCAGGTACAACGCTCCCCAGCCCTTGCTTCTTGTTCCGCGAGTTCCTGTTTTACGCCGTTGCAATGCTTTCGTGACGAACTTTGTTGTTGTTATAATGTACAACCAACAAAACCTACCGCTGTGAAGTTAGTCACGAAAGCTTGTAAGCTGCCTTTATACAGGCGCAATATGGACTTTTCCAAAAAAATCTATAAGGATCTAGAAAGTGTTGGAATAAATGGATGATTCATAATTGACCAATAATAATTTATTAAATTGATTCAAAAACTCAAATTACTGTAATTATTTTTTGTATTTCTATAAACCAATTAAAAAATTAGAAGAGAAACACAAAGTTCATGATTTTTAAATCTAATAAACCTCATAGTAAATACCTTTAAAATATATACAAGCATAAATATATACTAACCAAAATTATGTGAAAGTGAATAGTGTACTTTTCTATGATTCATAAAAATTGTCTTATGTTTGTGTTTTTTTTTTAAACCGTAGTGTTTTATTTACTTATTTTTGCTTTTCTTAAAAACTTTTGCGTGTATAAAAATATTTAATACACAAGATACAACAGGCGTTTCACTATGTAGAGCATTTGGTTGAATTTCGCATTCATTTTAGTTCAAATTTGAACCACTGTCATCACGTTGATATTGTCACCGCTCGTATATGAACTGATTAAAACGACTTTAAACATCTCCGAATGAAAATCCACACCAAAAACTGTTGTAATTTTCGTCAAGATCTCTGACGTCTATATACATTCGCAGCTCAAGTTCCGGTTTTACCCGACTAGAATCGACGAATTAGGTTAGGATATAGATAGACGATATTCCATTACAGGACTCGCGGACTTGTATCAGACGTGTGCATGATATTTAAGGCCTTGAGTGGAGAGGAGTTTAGGGATACAAAACCACGAAGCGTGTTTACGGCTCCAATATCACGGCGCCGGGGGACCCATTCGCGTTTCGTGCGTACGTTAGCCATCATCGCTGATTTTCTCGCTTTATCAGGTTAAGGTAAAGTAAACGAGGTATATACAAAGTAATAATCAATTTACACTTTTACTATTTCTTCATCTCGCGTTTCAGAAACGCTAGTAAAATTCATTATAATTTTCTTAATATTTTTCATAATAATTTCGATGCGCAAACGAGTATATTATAGACAAGACGAGTAGCTGGTCGTCGCCGCCCATGAACATTCGCAATCTCAGAGGAGTCACCAGCGCGTTGCCGGTCTCTTGACTAGAAATAGGATATCTGATGCAGTTTTTTTGTAAGGCTGGCAACCCACTGGTGACTCCGCGAGTTGCGAATATCCATGAGCACCATCGACCATTTACTTTCCAATGACCTTCATGCTCGTTTGTTCCTTATAAAACTTTAAAAAAATGCGGAAATGAGAGATAGAAATGGACGGAAGTGGCACAATGAAGGAGGAGTGGTTCAATGGACGGAGAGTGAGCCACCGAAACTCTCACTCACTGCACGAAAAGCGACAACAAAAGCTGTCACTTCACATTTGTATTCTGTGAGAGTGTGATATGTGACCGGTTCAACGGACCCATTTCCGTGCTGCTGCCGAGTTAGCCAAATATTTTTTTATTAATTAATTAGTTATTTACTTTACATTTATAGAAAGTTATTTTTATTGCGTGTTCAAAATTACAGGAACAAGCCTTTTAGTTAACAGATGAAAACATTGAACGCCTGTTATCAAACAACCCTACTAGCGTTTTAACGGCCGAAGAACAATGCGAAGACTGATCCTACCCATAGAAATCAGAACAAAGACTCCAATTTATATATGTGGCCCAACGCAACTTTCTACAAGTGATACAACAAGCGGTATGCCTGTTGTATTACTTTACTACGTAGTACCTTCTATTGAAACCATCAAAATAATGACAGAAAATAGACTAGCTTCTTCTTAAATGATCGCTCGCCGTCGAAGTAATAGTTTACGTTTGTACTTCTCACACGTATTGTTGTATGTTATGTTAATTGCTTTAGAAATTAAATATAATAAATACCTCTTACAACGAAATCGGAACGCATCCGCCCATTTATTTCAATTTTATAAAATGCGAAAATCAACTATAGTCGCTAACCTACCAACGGATGTTTTATTGATACATTAGCTCGGCTCCTATGCCTTGGCTTATGAGCCAACGTGTATGAATCTTTAGTTCATTTGTTCAAGACAAATATTTATATATATATATATATATATATATATATATATGAGTAAGTAAAACACAAACGTATATTTTTGCATAAGAGAACCATGTAAAAACTAAGAACATCTCCCCACTGATTCCGACTGTAGCAGCTACATTTTATCGCACCGGTTTTCAAAATATTGGGATATTCGAAAAAATACATGAATGCAGGGTATGCCAATTATATTGTTAGACAAAAGTTACGGAGCCCAGGAAAGAATTCGTAGAATTCGCTCCTCCTCGCGAAGGGCCGGCCGGCGCGCGCGGCGTCAGCGCCCGTAGGCGTCGGCCCGGCCGAGAGGGCTCGCACCTGGCGGTACGTTTATTTGACACCTAGCTTTCGGGTAAAAGGAATTGTTTCCGTCAGAAATAACGTCGTTCTTCAAGAACGACGACAGCCGTGAAATAGAATATTCTGGTGTAAACACCAGGATTGTATCTGTATACGCTTATACAAACAAAAACCGGCCAAGTGCCAGTCGAACTCGCGTGGAGAAGACTCGTTGCATTAGTATTTGATGAAATCAAATAACACATTTTATGCACATTTTGTCTTTACGGCTATTTTGTGTTTTGTGTGGTAATTTAATGAGTTAAGATCTCCGTTTAGGTTTTTCTATAAAGTAAAGTATTGCTTTATATTTAGTATTTAGTTCAAAATTTTTGGCTTAGCAGTCTCAAAGATAATGGGAAAATAAGAATTTTCTCATTATCTTTAAGACTAATAACTAACTATTATTAATATCTTTTAAATTATGCATTATGTATATATACCTAATGCATAATTTATATATATACATTTATCGTAGCAAATCCGTTCGTTTAATATGCCACATGGTGCATTTAGTTATAGTTATCCTATTCTTCCTTAAAATACCGGAAACACACTCCTCTCTGGTTGACTCCAAATGACTCCTTTGTGGTTGTGAATGTTCATGGGCGGCGATAATCAACTAGTCTCGGATAACTTGCATCTAGTTTGTCCCTTTAAAAGCCGTAAAAATATTTACGATACGTATTTGACTTTTTCGTCCAGTAATTTTCGGATAAAATATGCTATGACATACAGACTCTAGAATGACAGACAGACACTAGATTGATCCAACGAGGACATCATCATCAGGTATACGAAACTCTAAAAACATGAAATTTATAACATCACCAGTGCTTGTATTAAAAATACACGTTTTATTATACTTTTGTTTAAATATCTATTCCACGATCTAGATGTGCGATTAACCGGCCACAAAATAATTCTACAAATTAAAACATCGAATCTCATTATTGGCGGCACGTTCTGAGCACGTCTATACAAAGAAGCTATTTTATTTTCAAACTAAACTAAATATAACAATCAACAATTTATAGTAGTCGTTCGCTATCAATAAATCGATAACGAACGGAACGGCGGATTTTCCAAAGCGGCGCCGGACCGGGCCGAAGTGAGCAGGACTTCAGAGTTCTCGAATGAATAGCGCGTTAAATATTCCAACTAATTATAATATTTCATTTTGAATTCAGCTTATTTGCGAAAAGATGCTTTAGATTTTAACGCTATTGAATCGGCCTGACCTTTTCCCGCTGATCACTTGTTAGAAACGCTTTGCTTATGGATCAAAATGCGACTAAAATGAATTTTTCATTTTTCCTATTTTCGCATGTGGGTGATGAGGTAGTAAACATGATTTAAGCTATTAATAAAGTGATCTCAACATTACATATCGTATAGATAGGCTGGGAGTAGATTGTGGCATGTGAGGCATCCAGCCTCCGTGCTTAGTCTCGAGAATGTGGGCTCGGGTTCGATTCAAAATTTGATTATAAAATTCAAATAAAACAGTAGAGAGCAGGAGGAAGGAAAGAGTAGACGAGGGCTCATGCCCAAGGGTACACAGGCTTCTATAGTGATAGAAAAGTGGATTGTCATAAGTGATACGATAAGGAAGACCGTATTGAAATTCGTAAGGAGAGACATTGAAGAACCGATCGATAAACAGATCTTAGTTCGCGTCATCTTTTATTTAAATAATTGAATTCCTTAACTTCATCAAAGATCCAGAAGGATGCCCCCAAAGCTACACTCCAATATGTATAATTATTTTACACTTGCTTACGTCTCTTGTATCTCTTAGAATATGTGCAATATTGGCTCGGAAATTAGGGACTTATAAAGACATTTATGTAAGTTAAAAATTTTATTAGCAACGTTTACACATAGTGACACCGACTTATCTATTAAGGTGGAAAAATGTAGAACTAAAGACTCTATATATACAATACACCAGTGTGTGTAGATGACCCTACAGAATTTATAATTTAAAAATGCACAACGATACCAATTACTTGTTATTGTTCGTCAATCGTTTCCCGATAGAACTATACATAATTTATATCCAACATTATTTGTTTTGTTCTCAAAACCCACCGATAAATACATTTTTGAACGCTCCGAGCTCGATAACAGCCGGAAGTTTCGGGGATGGCTTGTAAGGTCAAACCCTTTTCAGATTTTTTTTCATACAATACACGTTCACATGCCAATAGAAACGTCTCCCGCTCGAAGGGAGCATTAGCTGGAAACGAGCATTAGTGTACGGTTCAGCACGCCTCTCGACGCAATAACGGGCCCGGCCTACCTCTCGCGTACCTTTCACGTGATCGTCAGACGTCGGGCGGCCATGTTTCAATACGTGCAATTGTACACATCGTTGTACAATTATCCACTACAGTAACGGTGACTTTCATAACATTTATAATAAAAAAAGACACTCATAGTGCAGTTGTATATATACATAATCACGAGAGTTATCCCCCGGTTACTCCCCGGTACTTACCGGGGAATATTATCGTCGCCATAAAGTTCTACTTAGAACGTTATCGGAAATCAGGGGCAGAAGTAAAGTTGAATAAGTCAACAGAGCACACGCCTCAATACGTGTGATGAAGAACGCACGGAGATGCTACATCACTTCAGCACAATGGTCGAACTGGCCTAATGGTATACGGTTGTCGACGTTTCGAGACGCTCGACAATTCTAGCACTGGAGTACAAAAGTGGCCTACTATAGTAGACCGAGGTAACATTTTAAGTGATAACTTTTAAATTATCCACGCTGGAGCAATAGGATTTCAGCAAAGCCTCGGCCATTAAATTTATAAACAAGCCACTGACACGAACAAGGTCAGCGCTTACGCACGTTCCCACCAAATACACTGGCCTACCATAGTAGTCCGCAAGTATTAACGTAACAAATTTAGGTAAGTACTATTTGTTTTTCTTTGAATTTTATTATATTAATTCATTTATGGATATATCGTTTTATATCATAATTTGAAAACATATTGATGTACATGTATTATGGATCTGTTTGGTAAGGTTCATAATCTGCGAAGAGGTCGCCATGTTCGATTTTTCTAAATTATGTACATTGAAAAATGTCTTCAAGGCGTTAGCTGATCCTCACAGAACAGGGCACAGCCTAGTTAGAAGTCAAATAATGTTTGTGATTTTTTTTATGGGATATTTTGTAGATGTACGCTATTGTACCTTAAACTTAGCGATGTTTAGTTATCTCATATTTATTACTATTTACGTAGGAACATCCGATTTTATACAAAGTACCTCTTTATAGATTGAACTCGTACCATCACAATGAATGAAGAACAAGTGAAAAGGTGATTGATAGAAACAGAAGACGTTGACGATGAAGTTATTAAAAGTGAGGAAGATAATCTAGAATCTGAGCCGAACTTACAAATTTTGATACGTGATGTTGAGATGAAGGAATCACGCGTCGAGAAATCTAACGAGGAGAGATCGAACGATGAGGATGAACCTTTAGATGATAACACTCCACTTTCAAAATTATCAGATGGAAAAAAAAAGATCAGTTTACAGATCTCGTTGTAACACTCTTTGGAGAAAAGAAATACCTCGATCAACTTGAACTCGTGTCTAAAATATTCGCATAATAGCACCAGGCCCAAGAAGAGAAGCAGCTCGGAATGCTAACGATCCAGTGGATTGTTTTGAGCCTTTTTTTCTCAAGATTGTGGAGACGACAGCTTTCCTGGGGTTGTTATTCATCATAGGAGTATCGCGAAATAGACGACGCACCCTCAAAGATTTTTGGGATAATTCCAAAGATACTGGATTGGGAATTGCATACGCATCAACAGTGGTGTAGCTAGCCTGGGTGCCATCCGGGACGGATTTGAAGTGACACCCTAAAAATCGAAACGGTTAAGTTTAAAACTCTAATGATAAATAATATTTTATATTTCGTTGCGCATTTTATGTGAATCAAAATTTGTGGTCAGATGAACTCGGATGTCACCCTTAAATGTGTGGTACCCGATGCGGGCTACCCCCGCCGCCCTTCCCTCGCTACGCCACTGCACATCAATGTCAATGAATAGATTTCAGTGTTTACTACGCGCATTAAGATTCGACGATGTGACTGACAGAGAACAACGGCGAAAAGTTGACAACATGGCACCAATCAGACAGATTGTAGAGTTTTTTCATTCAAAATGTCGCATTAACTACACTCCAAGTGACTATTTGACACTAGATGAACAGCTATATGAACAGCCGAGGACGATGAGTTTCATTCGGTATATATCTAACAAACCTGACAAGGCTGTTAATACTAAATTTTCGTATATATTTAATTTTAAGATATTTGTTGGAAAGCAAACAACGGCCCATTCAAAATGTCAAATAAGGTGGCTTTATGTCCATAGAGTACTAAGCCGCTTTGCGATTTGAAATGTAATGTGACAATGAACAATTATTTTACAAGTCTGCCTCTAGCAACGGAGTTATTGCGAAAAGAGTGACAGTTGCTGGAACAATTAAAGCTAATGACAATGAAAACTAATAAGGATTAGAGTAGAAAAGACTTATGAAGAGTACGTTTTTTGGATTTCGAAAAAATGCAACCCTTTTGTCATACGTTCCCAAAGAAAATAAAGCGGCTAATCTACTTTCTACAACGCATTAGGATGCAGCTATTGATGCTGACACAAAGGAAGAACGCAAGCCAGAAATTGTCACATTTTACAACCGCACTAAGTGTGGCGTTGACATAGTTGACAAAATGTGCAATCAGTACAGTGTTCTAAGAAACAGTTGCCGATTGTCACTAACCATATTTTTTGATCTCTTGAACATTCAACGTTGAACACGCGATCAACGCTTAGGTAAACAACCAAACGAATGTGAGTGATGAAACGATTGTGAGGCGTACCTTTTTGCAAGAATTATCTTATAATTTAATAAAACTTCTGTTGATTCGCCGGGCAACCATGAACACACTTCTCCGATAATTGAGATGTAGAATAGAAATGTTCACGGGTACATTTCAAGACACACAGCATGATGTTACTTCCAAACTGGAACGGGTCGGTCGATGCGCACTTTAATTAAGAGCCAGAAATCAATCCACAAAAATATGGTACAAGACTTGCAACGAATGGGTTTGCCCTGTTCACCTAGGTGTAGTATGTCTTAAATGCTATCAAATGCTTGAAAATTACTAATTGAATAATTGTAGAAAATGATTATTTTGGTTAACATGTTTCTCAGAAATACTATTTTTTGTTAAATTTTCTTAAAATTTTAAAATTGTGTTTATATTTCTGTTTCTAGTACCTAAATAGTTAGAAAAAGTGTTGGACATAAGAAAATAGTAAATAACTTTTCCATTTCTGTAGAAAGTTTATTCGTACGCAAGCAATAAACAAATTTATAACAATTATAAAATTGTGTACCATAGTAGACCACGCGTGTACTCATTTAAAAAAAAGCGCGAGTGTGCTCTTGTGCTAGAAGCAGGAGTTGTTATTCAGATGACCGAGCCGTAACGACAACGTTACCCCACATGTGGTCACACTTGCGCCTTATAAAGGTAAAGGTCCCCCTTGAAATACTGCAATGCTCTAAAGACCACAGTCATTTTATGAAATTGGGCCTAAAACAACGATACAAGCGAAATGGTAGTCTACAATATATTAATTTTGTAAAAACTTGCACAACACAGATCACTACAAATCGAATCCATGGACAGACTACACCGCCCGTACCACACACCGCGCACGTCCGCCGGCTCCTCCCCCACTCGACATCAACTCAGAAAACCGCTGTATTTATATTTATTCCGATAACATTTTTTATTGCATTCAATATCGCACACGAGTAATGCGTTATCACTGAACACACAAAGGCGGAGTGTTCAGCCGCGCCGGGCGGGGGCGCCGGCGGGCCCGCGGCCGCTTTCACCGTCTCCGGCGGTGCGTGAAACATAGCGCCGATAGCGGCGCGGCCGACCCCGCCACCGCCGCCGGCCCGACCGCTCGAGACACGTTTTTCGGGCGATAGCAGTCGCAAAAATATGATTTTTGTAATTCCGCACATCCGAAGCGAGAACCCAATACTTATCGGTTTGTCCGTCTGTCACGAAAGTTTTTTCTCTGAAATCATACCGTACAGTTTGCAATATCGATGTAATGCGAGATCTTATCGGTGAGCATTTAAATAGCTAACGGACGATTACAAAAGAATTATTGCGGATGAAAGTGAAGAGACAATTTGATGCAAAGAAAAATGAATCAATGGTGTAAGGTATTATTCAAAACAGTTTACTTAAGAAGTTTACTGAAGAAGACTTTTTGATATTATTTAGTATTGATTATTATAAAAAAAATCATTACCTGTGTATAATGAAATATATACGTATAACGCATATAACGAAAATCAATTTTTTCTTATACGTGATACCATTAATATGATAGCATAACCTTAAGGTTTTCCTCGGATTCATTATTTTACGAGCAGTAGTTAAGACAGACCGGCGGCCGCGGCGCCCACCCAGCCGTTTCCAGATAACACACATTACACCCAATAACTCGTTTGGAACGCATGCGCGTACACCGGAGCTTTCTAGATATCGAGGGATGAAATAAGCATGTTTTTAGGTTTATCTCGTATACCGTGCTTTACGGTTTTTGAGGCATTTGGAATGAATAATAATTTAATAGAACAAGTTTCGGAACGATAATAAACAGTGTATTTACTAATGTTACATTACAGCTTGTCAGAATTCATCATTTTTCAGTTACCGCAAGCTAATTCGCGCTAGATTTGAAGACACATAATAATTTGGTTTATCCACCTTTCGCGGTAGCATCGCTACGGAACTCTAATCGCGCGAGCTGGATATGCTCTTGGTCGCTACTTTTATGTTCATTTACATATCGGCCATGTACTGAACCGGATCTAGGATTTATGACGCAACCAAAAACCGAGATTACTGAACAATATCCGGAGCGCACGGTGTAAGCAGCATGCGCGCCGGCTTCGACTCCCAAACCTTTGAATTCAGAAAGAATGTGCGTGTTTTTAGTTGAGCTCGTTGGATAGTTTTATTTTAGTTGTATGTAGCTTTGATCGAAGAATCGGTCTTAACCAATGGGAGAAGAGCTCCCTACGGAGCGGAGATACGCATCGCGACAAAGGCGCGATGCGTATCTCCGTTCGAAATTCGAGACGGAATTCATCATTTAAAGATTGTGTTTCCACAAAATAAAGGAAATACTTAAAATTTTTTATCTTCCCGCTAAGAAAATTAAAAATTTTCGAAAATCGGGAAGTTATTGGTTTTACTCCGTTTTCATAAAATTGAGTTTTCATTAGATCTCGACGTTTTGAGATTCTTGAGGGTTCCCGCGAGGGTGTCACTGCTAGTGCGCACGTGCATGTTTGTGTGTGCGTGTGTGTGTGTGTGAGAGAGAGTGTGTGTGTGTGAGAGAGTGTGTGTGTGAGAGTGTGTGTATTTATGTGTAAGTATATAAACCTCTTATAACTTTCAAACGGCTTGACCGATTGGAACCAAACTTTGGCATTTCAAAGAGTTCCATCAAACTTAGATTTCCTGAAAATTTGAACCGTTAGACTGGTAGATTCCAAGTAATCTAAAAAAAGCTAAAAAAAATTGTTTTCAACTGTGGTTTTTTGAAATAACTTTTAAACGTTTTCGCCGATCGATTCCAAAGACTAAAGGTTATGGTTAAAAAAGAATTCCATTTTTAAAATTTAAATATTTTTTTTGTTTTACATTTTCTAAGTGGCTAGTTCTACAAATTTTGGGTGTTACCTACGTATTTCGCCTTCTTACGATATATACAGTTAATCTTTATTAAATGTAATACATATTAAAATAATATAATAATTAAAAGTTACTTCACTAGGTATATACGGAAGTCCCGCGCCTCCTGTCCCCGCGCGCCCGTTGCTGCCGCCGGTCGCTGCTAAACCTGAGACCCGTGGTGCCGTCTAGCCCTGGCGAGCCCGTTGCGGCCGCTCGTGGCTGCCGAACCTGAGGTGTATGGCGTTCGCATGTCCGGAACCCGAAACGAACCACGAACGAACTCGTGACATCTGAAAAACACAAACAACCATTTTGATATACAAACATATTATTCGAAAGAGAATCGAGCTCAGGATTTCACTAGGCTAATAAACGCCCCTTCATTCACTAGGCCGCCGAAGCCATGTTTTAACAGAATTAAATATCACTTCAGCAATATGTATTTCATTTTAAACGGCTGAAATAGGTCAACCTATTCAAATTGTGATGTATCACTTCACGTGTAGAAGGCATCGAGACACAGACAAAAGAGACCGTACCATTTCAGATATCAATACGTCGTACGTCACAAGAAAGCGATCACGGCACGGCCGGCACTCGCGCGCGAGCGCCCTCTCGACGAGGCACGAGTCAATATCGGAGCCACTCGAACGGGATATTCTCTCAAACTAAATTTCGCGTCGAGTGCCCGGCCTCAGAGCGGATGACACTTCAAGTTTCATATTCGCACTATGTCTATAGGGCGTGATGTCGAAATGAAATCGCTCAACCGTCCGCATATCCACGATTCGGTTCGTTTGTCTCAAATATAGGCCCAGTTTCTTGGCAATAATTCGGCCCCGAGTGTAATGTGTCTGGGAATTGCGTTCATGCATTGCTTGAAGATAACAGTACATGATTTTTTATCATATAAGCGAGAGATCACTTTAACAATAAGGACTTTAAGAATTAAAAAAGGTCAAACAAGTCATCATGTGCACTGACAATATGTCCATATTGTCTCTGAACTTATAATTAATTGATTATAACCTACTTCAAATTTTAATAAGCCATATCGAAACGCTCCTTAGGAAATTCCACCTATGAATTTTCCTTTTGGCTTGAAACTGTATCATTTTTTTTTTTTGTTCGACGAACATCTGCAGGGCTCGGCCCGCCGGAGTCGGCACAACATATTAAATAAGTTCAGTACAAAAGTTATGGAAAGTTCGCATTTCATCGATTGAGTCCTTTTTGAGGAAAATGCTAACATAACCGTAAGCCTTTATGCCAACGTGAGCGAAAGGAAGTGAAATCATATTACGTATTTTAATAAACTTTATGGTACATCTGTCATAAAAACTATTGAAAAATCTGAAATTGAAAATTAGTGTAATCTCATTATTACGTCTGTTTTTATATTCCAGACTCACTTTCTATCTGTCGGTCTCGCTCTGTTTTAATCTTTACTTGAAGATCTTTGTGATCTGTTATAAACAGACGGACTGATGGTCACACTCTGCAATCTATTTATTGAAATTTTAAGCATTTTTATGAAGTAACGTGTATTGTTTTAAACAATTATTAACAGTAATTTTTTTATGGGCATATCACAAGCAAATAAAAACCGGTCAAAGAATGACGATCGCCGATCGGTTGTCTAAAAAGAATCATGTGAATAGCGAAAATTAATAGCGAATACTTATTATACACTGCACGGAAACGCAGGGTAACTGAAAGCGTATTGCACTAAAAGCATACCCTCGAGTGTCGAGAACGAACGAGGGTAAATCACTCTGCTACAGTACAAAGTAGCGAAGTCAGGTGCGCCGGCGTGCAATATAACTCATTCCCTTTATAGAGTCGAGCTGACACGCCGGCGCTCGCACGCTAAACCTAGCTTTATCCTGGCTCAGTGGACGTACAGCACGTGAGATGAGTTTTCACGCTGAAAATGTTTTACAGTTTCTAGTTTACATTCTCTTTGGTACACAAATATGAGAGCAACTAGGCAGAATCCAATAGAGCGAGGATCGAGTTTTGCTTTAAGAAGTTAAAAAAAAGGTCATTGCAGACTGGGACATTAACAATTGTTTACTTCTTGTTGTGGAAAAAGCTCAGGTAAAACAACCTAGCAGTAGGATTATCCTTCATCATGACAACTTCTTACCATATACCGCTAGACTAATAATTAACTATTTAGAGAAGTTAGGAGTGGAAATACAGGTTGGCTCGCCTTACAGCCCTGACCTTACACCACGCCATTTTTATTTATTTCCTAAAATAAAAGAAAAAGTTGTAGGAAATTGTGGACATAAAAAAGGCAGTAGCTTCATATAAAAAGCCCTCGAAACGACCTCTAAATGCGAGTAAGCCAAGTGTTTTTCTCGATGGTTCCATCGAATGCAACGGTATAGTAATCTCTACGTACACTAAAAAACAATAATAGTAAAAATAACTTTCTAGTTTGCTTAGTTTTTGATTTTTTAAAGACTTTTAGTTTGACCCACGTACTATAGGTTTTAAAGAGAAAATTTACAAATACGTTACAAAATCACCATATCTCTTGGTTATATGACTTAAAATCTTGATTTTTTTCACGCTTCTGAGGAACCGTATACTTTTATATGTTATATAAATTTTATTTCGAAATCTCTATCCAGGGGAAATGGGTCTTGAAAACGGAGAGACAGACGAGCACGCAGACGTACAGACAGACGGACAGACGAGTACACAAAAAGATGAACAGACAACAAAATGATCTGATGTGGGCTTTGATTTATTTCTTTTTAGCTACGGAACTTTAAAAATGAAAAAATAGTTCCATGTCCATACACGCGGAACCGCGGACAAAAACTAGCTTAAAATAAGACAAAAATAATAATGTAGGGGTAGGATAGGATACGTTTTACGCAACGATATAATATTCAAAATATGGTTTCATAAAAAATGTTCAACAAATATCGACACTATAACATAAAATTTAATTTATCAGCTTCTATTCGCTGAGCTGTAATGTGTGACGCCAGGCGTCGATGATCATCAATCAGGTCGAAAATTGTCGACTATTTAGTTAAAAGCAACATTTTGTTTACCTTATGCTTGCTAATATTAAGAATACTGTCAATTAATTCTCACAATTCACAACGTACAGATATTGGACCCTATTTTCAGTTTTATTGTATTAAAGAAATATGTAAAACGGTTACCCTGCCGTCCATCCCTAAAACTTTCCGCTATATCGCTATGATACTTATCGATGTGTATTTGAGCTCCTCAAATGGAAAAATATATTGTTTTTAAGATCAAAGACATATCTTTAAGCTTTTTGAGCTCGAAAATTTGACAAGTTGACATTATTGACCATTTCTGAAATTTTTTGATACTTTGAAGCTCCAGAGTTTTCAAAAATACATCTAGCAGTAAATTACTGACTTTGTGCTTAAAAGTTTCTACAAAAGAGGTTTAAGAGCTTTTCCAAGCTCATCGAACTCAAAAATGTTATTTTAATGCGTTTTTAATTCTTTGAGTTCAAACATCAACATTTATTTATATGAAACGCTATTTTTTAAATTTATAAACTAAGATATCCATCGAGTGCGTTGTTCAATTTTGATTTGCTTTGCGGCATTCAACGCAGTTTTTTAAGCAAATAAAGTTGACTTATACCAAACATTAATTCACCAAAAATCTTAGAAGTTATTTTTAAAGAAACCTTTTTTTGGAATTTTTAATGATGTCCCTCGAACGAAGAAGTCTTATGCAGTCTTCAAAGATCATCGTTGCTTTTTACGGAAAAATGATGCTAAGATTTTGAAATTTATCATATAGTAGTTTACAAAATATATTCCCATTATGGCAACCGATACAACTATTTAGAGGAAAGAGCAGCAAGGTACAATTTTGAAAACTTAAGATTCAGTCGATATTTTTATGACGTCGAAATTACTTCAACCGAGGACTAGCAGCGGCAACCCTTTCACCATGACGCCATAACGAAACCGACTGAACTGTTGTAAGTTTGCAGAATTGGTCTCCTGATTATATTTTGTTGTCAATTGGTACGGTAATCTAAAAGTTACTTCAAAAAATACCTGATTTTTTTAAGTAAAAAATATCTGATTTTTTATTTTTGAGATTCCTCAAAATATTCCGGGAGGAATTACTTGAAATTCTCAGGAAGTTTATGTTGCGTGGTTCACTTTCGAATATAGCAAACGGCGTTTCCATCGGCTGATTCATTCAAAAGTTATGAGAAACTTACATATATTATACATACATATGCACACATGTACACAGGTATACAGACATTTCATAGTGGAAAGTTAAAACGTGAAGGAAAATATTATTGACGCTAAATGTAATGCAAGGCAATCGGCGAACGATAGTAACAGGTTACGTCCTATGGGTTGCCCTTTTAAACACTCCCTGACATTCTATCTCGCCATTACTGCAAACCTAACGAATGCATCATAAGCTGGTCTATTAGCATTTTATTTACAGCGACTTTTGAAGCACTTCGCTAAAAATGCACTGTGTTTTGTAATACACAATCTTTGTGAATAGCATATTCAATACATAAGGACACACAGCTCAACAACCGGGTCGAAATTCGAGAATATCCTTCAAAGCGGCGAAGGAGAGGGAGCATTAAAACCAATTTAAGTTTATGTCTTGCCGAGGGAACGGTCATTAATATTGGATACAATCGAGTAACTGTCAATTTGGCCGCCATCCAGAGACGAGGATTTATGGTAGCGAGCGATATCCTCTCTAAATTATTTACCGTCCGCCGATTTCAGTGCGTGATTAATGCCGGCCCCGTGCGCCATATAAAATGGCCCGGCCGCAAACAAACGCTTACCGATTATACAACTTAGGGGAAAAGGGTTAGATGCCAGTAGATACGGCAAACAATTGGACAAATTGTTGGCGTGTCTGTGTTAATTCGGACGGTGATTGTTTGGGATATTTAAGTGGAGAAACATGCAACAATAGACGCACCACATTTACCCTTTACATAATATTAAAATAATATTATAATTATTAATTATAATACTACTATTAATAATTATAATATTATTATTAATAATTATAATATTATTATTAATAGTTATAATATTAATATTTTATTTAATTTAAAATGTCCACAAATTAGAATTTTTAAATATGAATTCGCAAGACCATAACGAAATCGTTGACCTTTGAAAAAATGTGCAATTGCATAATTTTATTCACCTCTAACGTAAATAATTATTAATTAAAAAAATAAGTTCTTATTATTATTATCAAGACCTTTTATTGCGTAAAACAATTATTTGTACAAAAGAAATTAATTGCATTTACGGGCGCCTTTTCAAAGTTTACTTCTCTATCGTATCAGCCATTAAACGTCCGCTACTCAATAACCCTATGCCCTAGTGCGTGGTACTTTCCACGGCGTACGGTCCGGCCACGTGCTACCGACAGTGGCCTGCGATCCTCTTGGGAGGCCGTCCCACGATGTGATGTTCCAGTTAGTGGTCGCCACACAAGAATTTTTTTCTCCGGTTCTAAATACGGTCGATATGATGACCTGTCCATTGCTGCTTCAACTTACTGATTCTTTGAACCGGTTGGTTACTCTAATTCTCCGGGGGGTACCCGCTTCGCTTGTTATCTCGCAGAGAGGGATCTAGAAATTATTGACTCTATATAATCGAATAGTTTGTTTGACGTAGATTTATTCGTCAAAAACTTTGAATGGAGTGTTCTCAGTTATTACTATAGTGAGCACAACATGCGTATTAAACATTTTTCATTCATTTTTAGACCGATATCTTATAAAACACTGGTTTTCAAGTATGACAATTAGGTCATTCGGTGATTACGCAATTGTAACTATATTTTCAGCAAAATGAAGCTGAATGATGTATTCTCCATTAATGGTGATGCCATATTCTTTCCCATTAACGAGTATAAAAACATCTTCTAAGGCCGTAGAAAAGAGTTTCAGATATACGACATCAACCTATTTCACAACTCTCTGCAGTTAGATTGAGTTTGTGCATTCATTGTTGAACTGATGTCGTGACATTATTATGCAAACACCTTAGCACTTCAAATGCAACACAGCCTACATTTCGATTGATTGAAATGCTTTTTCGTAGTCCACATACACAAAACATAATGGCCGTCGCCTTCACGATCTACGACTTGTCGAACTTTTATATCATTTACCGAAACCTGTAAATGTGAGACATCGTGCAAAAGCCTTTCGAAAAATAAGCTCATCTGGATAAGACCTACGAGTGAGACACTTTGTATAACATCTTTAGAACAAACAACTTATGCACGCGACTAAAGAGCGGGATGGGTCTGTAGTTCTTCAACAAAACTTTATCTCTTTTTTTGTAAAAGATTACACCCCCGCATTCCCACTACCCGTTTCATGCGTTGAACGTTCGAGTATCATGAAACTATACAACTTCTGGAAAAGTTTAATTGCCGGTCTTTTGCCTGCTTTCGGTATATCAGGCGTAATTTCGTCTTCATTTCTATCTTATTACTTTTCAGTTCTTTGAGACTCATCTCGTACAAGCGGATATCCGCATGGAATGTCCTCTGTGTAGCGTCAGGATTAGCTTCGCTCGAGCATCTTTTGCTTTTCTATTCTGCAGTTTTATCGATGGAAGTTGTCTCTCTTCTCTAAAACTCATTTTTTAATAGATTTTTTTTTTGCGAACGCTTTGGAACCTTTATATTGGTCAATCGTCTCTTGAGTACAGCTTGTACAGTAGCGATGTATATCGTATTACATTGCCTCCGAAATCTGTCTACCGCAGTGCCTACTTTCCTATAGCGTAATTTAATAATAACTTCATTGCTGAGTTCGAGCGGTAAAAATTTATGATTCCTTATAATTTCTCTTAGTATAAATTTTTTTTAAATTAATTATATCTATAAAAGTAGAAGTCTCTGTCAAACACAGAGAGATATATTTGAATCACGGAAATTCATTTGAAAGCTTCAGTTGGATAAAGCATTTTAAAATTAAAAACACATAGTAGTTATTATTATTACAAAAATATAAATAAATGTTCAAAGAATGACAAAAAATTATCTTTTTTTTTATGTTATTTGTTTGTGTGATAATTACGCTAAGCAGCAATGTCCGAGCATAATTTATAATTAAATAAAATGCTTTGCAGCAAGGTATTTGTGAATAATCTCCGGTCTGTTATTGAAATATTTTCGCGGATAGGCCGCGTTCTATAATATATAAATATTTACACCTACATTATGCCCTTATCGATTTGCACTCATCGAAATGCAAATTTCAAAAAGGGAATTGAATTACAGTCAAAGCAATGTCGACTATTAGTCTTAAAGTAGTGTAAACTAAAAAGCAGAAATATTTATTTTTATTATTTAACTACTAAACTAAGTAGCGGCTTATACAATACACCTATATGAATTTCAACAATATACATCTTGCAGTTTTTGAATATAATATCTATGGCCTACGGACGGACGGATATGACGAAGCTATAAGTGTTCCGTTTTTGCCAAATTACCTCGGAACCATAAAAATGCTCCGCCCGAAATGAAGATAGCAAGGGATACATCGAAACAGCACTTTTAACTCACTTTTCACTGATAGCGGATATGTATAGCTCAAACGTAAAATTTTAACTAAATTAACATACATTATCGTCCGTTACCTAACAACTGACATGCTTCCATTCAATATTCCAATGTTTGTTGTATTGAAAAGATCTTGTCCACATTAATTAGCCATTAATTGCATTATAATATTAATTGAATTGTAGAAAAATAAAGAAAAATCTTAATAAAAAGTAGTTCCGTGTTCTAAATATACTATATCATTGACGTTGCTACAAAAATCTTCACTTGTACTAACAAAGTTACGTATATAAATATGTACAGTCTTATATATTATTATAATGCATTAAGTGCAAAGTTAGAAACACCCATAACTTGGAATCCTTCTACAAATTCTTACAATAATTATACGACATTAAATCATGGAAAGTAGGTCCTTGTGAATTATTCATAGTATATATTGGAAGACGGATTCGAACAAATACTGGAGCCCCAAATCCCCGCCCAAGTGCGCACTCTAGTGGCTGAAATTTTAAGTAACTGCCTATTAAGGTCGACGACTCGTGAAAAAGCGTCCTCGGAATAACATTTATTAAAGACGACCTCTTGGCCGGCGACTGGAAAACATTCGTTTTACGAAATTATGTTGATCTTAGAGGAGACGCTTTCTTATACTCAAATATTGATCTTTCGGTTTACAGATAATTGTTAAGATACTTTATCATTCCTCATTCGTAGCGTATCGAGTTTCAATAAAAAGCCTGCCCCAAAGTAAACCGGAGCACCCGACGGACGCGACATGTTCAACTTTTGAAACAACATTTCTATAAGTTCATAATAAATTCTGTTAGGAGAGCGTTCATAGACTAAGTACGCAAAGAGAAGGGTGATCGAGGTGAACGTGGATGACGGGCGACAACAAAAACGACATTATTGGTTTTACTTTTTTTCATTTGATAATGTAATATAATGTTCGATTTGAACTGTACAGCTTGACACTGATCACTGCAGTATTTTTGGAGTTTACTCCTTAAGAATCGATTTTCTTATAAGGCGCCCGGTATGAGATTTGAGGTAAAATCTACTGATGAATCCGCGTTACGTTTTTGGTGCGCAACTTATTAGCGCACCTTTCACTTCAATCGCGTGTATGTGTATACTTGTATACTTGTCTGTATACTTGTGTATAGCCAACGCAGCGAGGAAGCTGACGCATATATTGTGTGTATACCTATATATATTATAAAAGTATACTGTTCAACGTTTACAAACTATATATATATATATATATATATATATATATATATATATATATATATATATATATATATATATATAGTGTATCAGTTACAATTCTAATATGGATCGTCACCACTGTTTTGTTTGTGTTTTAAAGTGTTCTTTTACAATATAAATATTTATTATATTAACATTTGATTTATTACTATAATTATAAATAATTACTATTATTATCGTGAATTTTTATATGCATTATTATTATATTTGGTGAAGTGCAATTGATATAAACTATAGAAGAAAGTGGTGTTGATAATAATTCCGAAATATCAAATGAAAACGTGGTTGCTCGGTAGGTTATAATTTTTCAAGGTTATTATAATAATTTATTTAATGAATTACTATTATAACGTAAATAATTTTAATTAATAATAAGACAATATTATCAAAATAATTTTAAATACTTCTTGATAATATTTTTATAATTTTAATTACAATAAATCTTCGTCTTTTTACTTAAAATTAAAAATACAAAATAATTGTAGATAGGTTAAAAAAATTTCTTCTCTAATGCTTTTTTCTAAATTATTGGTAAAACCAAAAATTTATTCAAAATACTTTCCATAATATTTTAATAATTGTAGTTATAATAAATCTTCGTTTTTTTTACTAAAAATGAAAAATGAAATAATTGTAGATAGGCTAAAAAATTTTTATCTTTAATCATTTTTCTTAAATTTTTAGTCAAAACGAAATTTTTCAGTTAAATAAACTATTTTTGCGTATGTTTAGATAATCGTACTTAAGGAGTAAACTCCAGTCGTGCGTTGGAGCTGACACACATTTTTTCTATCAATTTATACTAAATTAGGTTGCTGATTATGAATGAAGTAACATGGTACCTTTTCCTCTATTTCTTGTCCTAACGACGAGCACAGAGACAACTAGGATTACATAAACAAAATTTGACGAATTAATACTACAAACGAAACTTTAATATAGAGCTTATCGGTTGTATCTCTGTGACAGCTAAATTGCGCTACTTTAAAAACCCTCGACACGCTCAAATAATTATGAGTGCAATTAATGAATTGACAAACCAAAGGAATACTTTTATAAATTCGTTTAAAATTGCAAATTTATATTATATGGAAATTACAATGACAGATGTCGCCTCATGGTCTTCGGTTTGCAAATAAAAGGCCATCAGCGCTAATTTAAATTTACGCCGCACCGGCCGCGCGGCGCCGGTGCGGCGAACTGCCGTAGCGCCGCCGCGCCGTCTGGGGCTCGGCATGCATTTAAACTGCTTCATGAAACTTTTACATTATGATTCATGACGTGCCGGTGATGCATGCGAGGTTAATTATGTCAAGTTTATATAAAGATTTCTTTATTTTATTACGCTTACCATTAAACTGGCATAGGGCCAATTTAAGTGTTACATAAGCAGAAATTGTACCAATTTTAACCCCCCCTCGGCCCCTTGTAAGCTAAATTAAGCAAAGCTCTTACCCCCGCCTCCTTTATGCCTCCTACGCTAATGCTTATTGTTTTTTTCTTGATTTTCTTTTTGCCATTCATGAGCAACAGTTGTTTTAAATGCTATAAAAAAAATTAAAGCACATTTGATATTTATTCAAATTGTAGGCTGTCAACTGTATTTATTTTTGATAATTCACATTTTTACATTAATACATACACACGTTTATACACCTATCCACATATTATTTGTCAAACAAAACTTTGATTGTGTTTTTTAAATAGAATTATAATTAAAAATAATTATAAAAATATTTTGTCGGTGCAATTCGGTTTTACTGGGTACCACTCCCGTAACAATTTTGTTTTACGTTGCATATATGATGTAAAAAGAGTTGCGATCTACCTCCAACGCCGACGTATGTCGTCTTATAGTTTCTGCACGGCCGCAACAGCTCGTCGCTTAAATATATCGTATATTTTTATACTTTATGTGTAATGATTGCGTTAATAGTACTCGTCTCATCGATACTTTTTTTGAATTGTTAGCTATATTGTGTTACGTATATTAATCAGTAGGTGTCTTTATGTGCTAAGTCTGTTTTCCTGTTCGCCGCTACCGATCTAAAATCCTGGACTATCAAGGTACCACAGACCCTAAATAAAAAAAAATCAACGACCCTAAATAAATATTATTTAAATATTATATTCTTAACATATGAAGTTTATTCATTGACTAGCTTCCACGCGCGGCTCCACGCGCACAAACGGAACGAATTCCTTCATCTTGTACATCGACCGATTACGATAATAAATTATGATCCCGATCGCTATTCCGTTCTCGATTTCGGTCTCAGTCCTGTTTTCGATTCCAATTCGTATCATTCTCAATTACGAAAGAAATTTCGATTTAAGTAGATTTCAATTCTGATCCCGTTCCCGCTGTCGATTTTAATCTCTTCATATTCCGATTCTACTTACGATCTTGATTCTAATTTTGGTCCCACTGTCGATTACGGTCTTGATCTCGTTCTCGCTTTCAACCCTCCCGCTCTCGACTTACGACTGTTCTTCCGTCCCGTTTGCAAGTCCCATCACAATCGGTCACAATTTCATTTCAAACGAAGCCAGAGTAAGTTCTAGTATCAAAATAAAATTATTACTTTAGGGTTGTTGCTTTCTATACGTGAAAGAATTTTTAGAACCTGTAATAACACAAATGTATAGATGGAGCTAAGGCGAATTGCGAATCCTTTTAACTCAAGGAGTATATTATTTATGTAGAAATTTTAGCATCGATTTAGTAGTTTGGTTAAATAGTAACAATACGCAGACAACGTCCTTCTTCAAAAATATTTTCACTCACGAGCACAAGATGTCAGCAGTTATAGTAATTGTATGAATGATGCCATCAACATACGCTCTTTTTTTACTGATGCACCTTTTCACATCCTATTTTTACATTTATAGACTGTAATGTTTTAATTGTGTCTTAACGCACGTAAAATAACGTATTAAATCGTTATGCCTACTTCCTGCATAAGCAAGAAACTTGAGAAAAGTATAACAACGTAGTTTTTTACATCTATAGTGCATTTCTTAGTAGTAACGTCTACGTAACCCTACACTGAGCGTGGTCCAACATGCTCTTGGCCGGTTTTATATTATTTCTATATATACCAATTTTATATATTATACAACCATTACACATTACGCAATATAGGGTAGCGTCCCTAGCCTTATTGTGAAAGACGCATGTCACTACTGATCAAAGTGGTACATTGCTTCACAAAAAGTTACATGCAAAATTCAACTCCCTCAACTCCGCTAAAAAGCAAATTATACATATTCGTACACACGCAACAACGTAAAAACAATTCTTAAGTTGTACGAGAACATACAGACAGACAGCCAAAGAGTAGCTCATAATTTGCGCAATCTTTCCGCAAATTTTGATTCAACAGAAATTTTCATCAAAATCAGTAGTTACATTTTTTAAGTTATACAAAAAGATGGAAACAGACATATAGATAAACTGACTTACAATAGCTTATCATTTACATAATCACAGGTTCTGAATGTACATTATTTTTATAAAGATTGATTCGTTCGACCGTATTTAAATTATAAAAAAAACAAGCAGACCGAGAGACATACATAGACAGACAGATTAACAGTATCCTATAATTTGACTTAAGTTATGAAAAAAACATACAGACAGACCGATAGTAACCTGTCGTTATCAAAATCACATGTTCTTACTGTATAACAAAATTCATCACGATCAGTAAAACCGTTTTTAAATTATAAAAAGACATACAAACAGGCAGATATAAATTTGGAATATGGCAGAATTAGGGTCAGTTAGTTATAAAACGAGTATCTACACGAAATTTTTCAAAAAACTGAATATACAGACAGACGCTACAGATTTATATAGATATAGATTTTGTTTTATTAAAAATTTTGAAGTCTTTTCAACACAGCGACAAATGAATCAATGATAAACAGCATAGATGATAAAGAGAAGATGCACTGTTGCTTACTATTTTAAAATGCAAATGAAACGCTGTCATGCAATCTTCACTTTTTTTGCTTTTCACTTAACGAGGTTGTGTCCGCATTTGTCGGTTATTTTTATCACTCCTTACACCCTAGTGGATGTGACTGTTTGCATTTTCCTGAGGATGTGCCTGATTGGCGTGAAACGTACGTAGAAATTAGCATTATGACGATTAGCGGACTACGATGGTTATAAAATTAACACTTGCTTATTTGTTCGATATCTGTTCGAATTCTCTCGAATTAATATTCAATTCTTTGGATAGAGATTCGTAGTGGAGTGGCAGATTCGAAAGTTAGCAGTGGGTTGCATGCTGCTGCATGTTAATGCATGGTGCAGGCAAGCATCAACTAATTAGTTGTTTTGGGGATCGGTTTCAACTAAAGCAGGGCATAAAACATATAAATTTATTTTTTAAATATAACAGTATAAGAAACGATCATTTTATTATTGGAACATAAGGACATAACTTTTGTAGTTTGCTAGTGCTTTTCTAAAACAATACGCCTGTGGACCGGCCTAACGTAATTTTAATTTTTTATAGTTATTTTTTATTTCAACGTATAAACAGAATATAATTTTTCTGAAGAATAAAACTAAATGTAGTAACAACATGAGACTATAGTTTATATAAAATTTTAATTTTATGACGTGGACTGAAACATTAAAGAACTTGACAATTTCTAAGGAGTGTAGGGTATAGTAACACAAATGTTTCTTATTATTTACGTAGTAAAACAAAGTGAGGATTCATTAAACATTAAAATATATTTTGTTAAATATCAATATATTATATACTATACGTAATCTATTCAAAAATAAATATAAGTCATATCAATTTCCTTGAAATATGTTTAATTTGTTTAACGATTGTTCTTTAAATTTAATTTTAAGATTATATGAAAATAAATATTTTATAGCTACCAAAGGTGACTCTATTAGCATAAGAACAGAGATTATTGATAAGCTAACGAATATAATGACAATACAGAAAATACGCAACCGGTGTTGTTTAGATATATTTCTGTTAAGTCGGTTTACATCTCAGCTTTTTCCATTTAAAACACCGTCAAAGGTGCTTAAAATATACAAGATGTGGTTTGTAGGCATTGCAGCCCAACTAATGCCACGGCTACCCGAAAAAGTTGTCATCCAATAATATGGCAAAGTTGGGCGAAGGTAGCAAGCGTGCACATGTAAATTATTATATAATATGTAGATATACGTAGAATTGTAGTGGATATATGATCTATAGACTTTAATAGCACTCAATCAAATGAATTTATAGATTATATTATGTTCGACGCATCATCGAAAAGATTTAAAAAGAAGTTTGAGTAATTTTTTCTAAATTTTTCTGTTCTCTATTGCCGTGAGAATGACATTTGATAGAATTTTTGTATAGCTGTCATGCTTTTCACCTAATAGCAATTATTGTATTTCATTAAATATAATAATTATTATTTTTAGGTATGATTTTTTTTTATTCAATTGAGGATGAACCTAGAAAGATTTAGTAGTTTCATTCTTGAGTTTCTTAAACTGGTCAAATATAAAAAGTTCATCAAATGTTTATGGCGTTGATGCATTGCAATATCAAACCGAAGTCTACAGTTCACGGGACGTTGTACCCGTCTAATCATATAAACGGGCAATGGGACGAACATCAGTGTCAAGCGGCGAGGCGGCAGGTCATCACTGTGACGTGACCTACACCCCGGTAGCGCGATCAAGCGTCACTTCTGAACCCGTGGGCTGTGGAAATGTAGCTGTCATACAATATTTATTTATGAAGACAATTTTTTTTCCTATTAGTAATAAAGTGCAACCTACATTCTATCGCTTTGTCTGGCGTTCTGTCAACCATTGCGCTCGTGAATCTAGAACCGCTTATCCGATTTATATACGTTCATAATTTATAAATGTTAATTCATTTCAGCTAATCACAAAAACTTTTCATATTTGAAAGGTGTATCGCATCATTATCAAAATTTCGATACATTCACGTATATTGTTCATATATACCGCTTGGATTCGCTGCCAGGTCTACGATATAATTCAAGAAGTATCATAATTTTTTAAATATATAGCCTTATCGAAAGTATCTTGGAATATTGTAGTTCGATATCGTCTCCTCACTACAATACTCACATTAAGCACATTGAAAGTGTACAAAGAAAGTGTGTCAAAATCTTGTCTTTTAATTAGAATCTTGATTGCTTCATCGCTCACTATTTTCAAAGATGCTCTGAGTTTAAAATAGAATCACTGGAAAATGTCGTAAGCAAGTAAATCTAATTTGCCTACACAAAATTAATTGTACACTCCTCAATAGACTCGCCTACGTTGTTATCATTGCTGAATTTTAATACTCTTCATAAATTTCGAACATTCGGAATATTTTCATTTCAAACCTAAAAAAACGATACGTCCTTTTATAATCCTATAACCAGAATGACCCGTCCGTACAACAATCTGACGACCGACGCTGGAGTGGGTGATGTCGATGTGTTTAATTGCAGACGTACTGCCTTCAAACGCAATATACACGATGTCTTGTTTCAGTAATGTGGATTGTATGTGTTTTTTTTAATTTTTTAAAATTTCTGTTTTCTCTTTGTTATTTAGTTTATTTTATTATTTATACCATAGTTATAAGTATGCTGTTTACACGTATTTAAGGATTACAGTCTAAATCAACTCACTATATCTTTTCATACAATTTTGTGATACTTGTAATCTGTTCTAGGTACTTTTAGGTAAAATAATAAAATTAAAAAATACATCGTTTTTGTATTTATTTTGTATTTTTATTTATGTATTTCTTTTTTCATTGAGATAGGGCGTGCCCTAATTATACGCTATCGGTTTTTATTATTTGTCGTTTTACTTTAAAATTTGCTCTATAATCACAGCGAGTGTAACGTTTTTATGTATTATTAATGTTTCTACGATAAAACAAAACAAATAAAATTGTACAAAAACATATTCTACGTACAGCTGCAAATAAAAAATAGGTAATTAATTACTATATACGTCTATCGATATTCAACGAAATTTCAAATGGGCTGTCCAAGTCTACGTGTGGACCCATCCCGGGAAACTGGTCTGCTTCTCCCACCTGTGGTCGAAATTTCATATAAGAAATTTGGCCATAAACTCCAAATCAAAAAGCAGAGTTAACACTCGTCTTTTTCGACCAGAGACGCTAATTCAATTATGAACCAGCACCGTTAAATATTTTTCTAGTTCATGTGCAAATTGAAATATGAATAACCTACCGTTTGTCTCAATGGTGCATGAAAAAGATTATTAGAAAGCCAACATGATTTAGACAAAAGATTCAATATAATTTTCCAACACATGCAAAATACCAACAGCTTTTCGATCCGTGGTAGAATTATTTCTTAGTCTAGCACGTCATAATGATTACACGATACTTACGAGATAAAATTATACATCTGAAAATTACACCGTCAGATTTTGGAGCCGGAAAGTGAGCGATGTGATTGGAAAGTGCTGATGAAATCGGCAAGTACGTGTTGAAACCAGAACGTGCGCTATACAACCTATTTGTGATTACTAGTAATGTAGGTAAAATTACTCGCCTACGGACTCCTTCATTAGACGACTGACTAATTGAAAGAAATGAAATGACGCCAAACTTAATGGCTAGTAAGAATGGAAAATTTCCATCAACTTCCACCCACTAACTTTTCATAAGTTCCTGGTCAGATCTAATAACTTTGTGCAGCGACACCCCAAGTTAATGTCGGTGTGCTGCTTTGCTTAATAATAATGATCCGATATATATTATTCAAGACTTTTGCTTTAAAAGCCTATAAACTACATGTAAATTACAATTCTTTCCTAAAGTTCATAGAACATAGGAACGAGTGGAACACCTATCATATGGCTAAGAATCATCTTACTATAAAAGAAAAAAACAATGGACAGAAGTGATTATCTTCCTATATAAGAACTCTGCATGAACGTGTAATGTGCCATAAATTGAAATATACTTTATTCCTTTCTGAGATTCGTGACCAACCACGAGATGAGGTCAAGGACAGCAACGGGACTCGAAGTCCCGTGGCGGGGTTGGCGGGCGGCGAGGAGTACGCCATAATAAACTTTGTTGTTCTGGTAACAAAAATATTTTGACTTCGACTATAATCTGGCCATAGTTTCTAACTTATCGATATCACATATTTTTAATCACCCTATTATGCTGAGCATATCTTTTGACAATATTTTTATATTAGGTTGTAGGATTTGGAGCTAAGTAGCCCCACGTTGGCATAACGGTCGTATGCGTAAGGGCCGGGAGCTGCTAACGATCGTCATCACCGATGCGATGATCGCATCTGGGGCCGATGGCTTAATTCAAAGTCCGGGGCACAGAACTAATGGCTTGATGAGACTTAAGTTTAAAACTCAACATCCTTACTCATAATGGAACCCATTACTTATTGTTTTGAAGAAACTATTAACCACCATCAATATGGCATTATTGATAAGAAAATCTGCCACTAATAACTCAATCCCAATAAATAATTAAACACTATTCTACACGATTCTCCACTCTTCTCCCGAATGTCAACGAGGAAGAATATTCAAGAGACCGCCCGTCCGTAGTGCCTGCGCGCACTCCTTCGAGACGGCTTTTAGACAAATAAGAGCGTGGGTACCCTATCTTCTTATGGTAAAAATATACTTTTGTAGTCCTTAACTAATACACAGATTACTGTTAAATTGAAATCGGCGGTAAGATATTTGTAAGCATGATTATACAGAATGGATTTTGTCATCCATCTTTTAGCATTATATATATATATATATAATCTCCTCCCCTTCTAAAACAATTATGCCAAGGAAACTATATTTATCAAAGAAACCGTTTTTAAGAAGAATAACTTAAAACATCTACATAGAAATATAATACTGATACTCTTAGACCAGCTGACGCGTGGGTGCTGCGCCGCAGCAAGGCCGCCGAACGCGCTCGTGCTTGCAGTCCGACCGAGCATTGAATAGGGTTGTGTCTATATTATTTTTGAAATATTTTTTCAATCATATGTTTTTGTTATAGTTACTTTGACAAAGTTGTTCTAAAATTAAAATCTGGCCATTTTATGAATTTAATCTCTTCTTTAAACAGTAGTTATAAAGACTATTATACTGTGTCTGAATATCTTAATGAAAAAAAAAACCTATAGAATTGAATTGCTTGGCTATCACGTTACTTCGTGTTATTTCTAAGTGTTGTACTAAATTTTTAATTCCTCAATATTTTGTATCAATGGGAGAAAAAGAGCAAACCTTACGTTTTTTACGCATTCTTCTCAAGGTGAATCAGCATTTAGAATGAGTGGTATTGTTAATATTGAAAACAATCGTTTATGACGCATTTGAAGTGATATTTATATTACCAACGAAATAAGGCTACTTTAGATTTGATTTGATATGAAAAAAGAAAGTAATTATGAACAATTTATAAAATATGTATTTTAAAATTCATCCCGTTTAAAACACGTATGTAGTTAATTATATTTTAGAAATGCGATATTCAATAAAATCATTAAAAAACTTCTTGATAATTTTTTTTTGAAATCATTAAAAATTTCAATTGGAGCTCTATTTCAAATATTCAGGAAAACTATACTAAATGGAATCTTTTTAATTAATTGTTTGGTTTAAGAGTTATTTGGGACAGACAATCTTTAATCATCCTCGTCCAATGATATTTCTCGATCAAATTTCTCGGTAAAAATTGTTACCATAGCTTTCTAGTACCTTTAGTACGTCGACCTAAAAGAAAGTCCATTTTTGAAAATCGGAAAACAATACTTTCGCATAGTTCCATAACATACAGTTTTTTAAACGAAAGCTTAAAATACTAGATGGTCTAAAAAATCCTAATAGCATATGATTTTACCTTTGGTCTTATTGTTTATGGTTTCACCGTTTTACTTTACATTGTCAAATAAGGACTTACTTTTACAGTAATGTTTTTATTTGAATGTGTTTTTTCTTTCAAATACGCTTCTATGAGTTTACATGTCGTTTAAATAAATGAAATTTTCAAGCGAAAACGTTTCATGTGTGCTGAATGTTGAACGATCAGAAAGGGCTTGAAACGTTCAAAGCGAACGTTGAAAAAACATGACGCGAAATAATTTAATGGCACTTGGAACTCTGGAAAATTCTACAGAACCGGCAAGCGCTATTAAATTATTTAAGGTTTTATTTTGTCATTTTAGATAATTTAACGCTGTTCAGAAAAACACAAATAAAATATGTTTATTTGCAAATATAGCTTAGTACCGATTAATAAAGTTCTTTTTTTTGTTAAAATTCCTAAACTTGTTCGGAAACCTAAACTTTGATTTTATTTCATTTCAAAACTCAAAGGACACGAAATAGGATGAAAACATGTAACAGAGAATTTTACTGGCATTCAGCGAGCGTCATAAACTGTAATAAACGGTTTTATTACAATATTTCTAGTCCAATTAAGCGTGGCGTTCTAATTTAAAAAATCTTAAAAATAATTTTAACATCTATTAAAGTTTATAAGCAGTTATTTTCTCTCCACTAATTGGATACTATTGAAAATTAACTAATACAGTTTGTCATGTTCAAAACGGAGCGCAATCTTAAATACCGTTCCTAGCGCATTTTATTTCAAATCGATTATTTAAAACATTTTTACCCCAAATATTTTTCTCG
This sequence comes from Eumeta japonica, assembly GCA_005406025.1. Classification (NCBI taxonomy): domain Eukaryota; kingdom Metazoa; phylum Arthropoda; class Insecta; order Lepidoptera; family Psychidae; genus Eumeta; species Eumeta japonica. The sequence goes on along the minus strand of BGZK01000967.1, from coordinate 180,294 downwards.
TCCCTCAAAATAAAATTTTACTTCGCTCATTCTCCAGTAAAATCAGTTTGGAAGGCCTGTAGACCGACGCACTTCGCAGCTTCTGATATATACGTATCACGAAAAAAAATCCAGGACGCACCAACGAATTCGCAAACTTCGCAGAAAAAAATCGTAAAATGTTATCGTAAAGTTTAATTCCCAACAACCTCCTTTGCTTTTCTTCGCTATCTGAAAACTCCATCGATACGCTTGGAAAGAACAAAGTTACACAAAGCGTGATTTTCTTTGAATTTATATTTTGAATTTGTTTGAAGTAAGAAAAATCGCATCAATATTCCAAAGAGCGAAGTTGAGCGGAGGGCGCACTTTATCCCTAAAGTCAACTGAAACACGATAAAAACCTTTGCGATACCACTGCATTGACTACAAGTACAGTAGTACGTATTAATTACAAAAAATATATTATAACACGATATGATCAACGATAAACAAAAGGAAAAAACCGGGGGGCCAAGCTCACCTTTTCTTGAGCCAGCATTATCAGGTAACAGTACTCTTATAAAAAACGCTATTCTGTACATTCAGGAGAGGTAACCTAACCGATACGTTGGGTAGGCGCAATGGTGTTGAAGCAATCTCGCATCTCTTTAACAGTGCGAATATCTTTAAGATCTGGTCGTAAATAAATTATTCGGTGAACAATGAATTTTTTACTTGTCAATTTATGGCGAGAATTCCGTATTATGAAAATGACAAGAAAAAGTTTTCCAATAGTGTGCTTTTTCATATTTTAAATGAAAATCTTATTTGTACATCTCATATAATATTCTACCCCTACAAAAGTTCCGGTCTCCTCTCAGAAGCAGATATTAGATCATATGTCTAATACACCAATACGTGATAAAAAATTCGCATGTCGCTGTGTATGGTTTGAGGAAGCTGGTCAATTAATTTTGTTTCAATTCAAATTATCAAACTCTCAATTTCGCCTGATTAATTCGAAGCCGCGTACAAAAGGTCGTAATATTTAGCGGAACATTTGAACTAATTCCGGAGTCCATAGAATTCTGGCACGGAACATTAAACATATAAAATAACTCCTGCGCAAATGAGAAAATCCAGATGTTACCTAACTCGGTTTTCGCTAAAATCCATTCAGGGCGGAGTGTATCATGAGAGAGCAACGATCGTGACGTAATCCTTTGCCGCGTCGGCTCGCAGGTAAACTCGGCGGGACAATTTCCTGTAATTTTCTCCGCTTCCTGTACTCCTTCTGTGTGTATATTAATTTATGAACGGAAAAACCCGACCAAATAAAAAACCTAAATGCTAGCCGAATTCCATATTAATCGCGATATTAGGAATTTACGTATTGCAAGTTTTGTATCAATACCGAATTATTATCCATGGACTTCGTTAAAAAAAATACGCATAATCTATACATTGACTTTAAAGACACGCTTATTATGCGATGCTACGTTTTCATAGAAAATTATTAATTACAGTACTCGTAAATGCAGTTATTCACATGATCCACAGCAAATGTGATATTTTTTCGAAAGCACCTAACTTTTACTTTTCATTTCCAGCTTTATTTGACAAACGCGAATGAAATATTTTCACAAACGATTTAAACCATCGAAACACACTGTGTTACGATCAGTTGATCAGTTGGGTTAATTATGTGAGAGACCTACACATGCGCGCACGCATGCGCTTACTCACGCTAAATTCCAAAATAGGTTGAATCGTTGTCAATTTACAGTAAAAACTAATCTGAGTAGGAAGTTCTAAAACATTCCACCAGTAGGGCGACACCGTAGATGTAAATCTGTCAATTTTAACTTAAACACAATTTATTTTGCCAATATTTCAATTATTAATAATAATTTTCTAGTACACTGTATTTTCTGTTAATCCGCTTGTCAAGAATATCGGGACGTCGTTTATCTAAGATGCGTTATTGAAAAATAAATGGCCTGACGCTAGACGCTAAAATTATTATAAGCCTAGGGTTTTATAAATTCATGAGCTACTTATTTATGTTATCAAGATGAATAAGAAGCAATTTGTATAGGATCATATATCACTTTTCGTAATATATGACTCGCTCGGCTATTCATAATATTATAATCTTGGTCCTTCTATGCTTAAGTACTGAAAAAAAATGAAACTAAAATCAATGCAGTGAAGATGAGATCTGTAAATAGTATACCTGGAGTATCATTGAAATATAGATACTTTAGTAATAGTGATGTTACAAATAGTCTAGTTTGAAAATTATGCATTGACTACATAGTCAATATATATATCTACATAGATATATAGAGTCATTGCAAAGTTTTTATAGAAAAAGGCATGTTGAAGTGGTTTAGCCACCTGGAAAAGAAGAAGGAATGTAGATAGAATATAGAAATACTATAGAAATTTATAAAACGAATGTGTGATGGAAGTACCGGTAAGAGATATCCTAGAAAGTCCTATGCAGACCTAATTAGTGGTATATCAAAAAAAACAGGTCAAAGTTTAAGGCACTTGAATTTACTGAACTTGCACGAAGGAAGTTGATGGATGTCTGTGAAGACATGCAGATATGCAGAAGATATACAGATATCGTACTGTGTGGTCTCTGACCACTCTCCACTGGGAAATACCCATAAGTTCATAAATAATGAATTATCTACCTATTCAAATATTCTGTCTTAAATTACATTAGATAATGTCAATCTGTATGTAAATATTTTATATGTATTGATACTGCAAATAGCTTCGAGGAACGAAATTATTTTATTTTTTTTTTTCTAACTAAAGAATTAGAATTAAATTGATATTCAACTAGTAACTGATTTTAACGAACGGTAATGGAGATCATTTGCACAACTGGTAATACTCCAGAGGTTTTTTTTTAACTGGAAATATAATATAATATTAAGTTTTAATTATCTTATAATTTAGTAAAATTTATACAAAAACACGGTATATTTGGCAAAAAAACAGCGGACAAATTAACAGTAAAAGCAAAAGAATTAAACTACATTTCATCGTATGTTCGTTCTCTACGGTTTTTGTATTTTATTACGCTATAACCGCCGAAGGCAAACACATTTTGGAAAAAAAAAATTAAACCGTTGATAAAAACACGAAACAATTTATATTAATAAGAAAAAACTGGTCAAAGGCATGTCGGATCATCTCATTATAGGGTTCCGAATCCATTATTACAAAGAAATGCGCTACAGATAAAAAACTTCTTTGTTACACTTTTTCCATGTTTCGCACAGAATAATTATAGTAGTGTTGTCACCTGTAATTAGAAAAACAAGTAGGTATATAGACTATTACTATTAAACTAGTGTAAGTTAAAGTGCATCAGCAAAAGAGCTAATTTTCGTGACACTCAATTCTTGTGTCGAAAAGCGCAGTTTTTCGATAATAACTCAAAAACAGTACATCCGATCAAGTTCAAAATAATTTTCTTTGGAAGTATTTATTAAGCGTTACCTTTGCGAATGTTTTTCATATTTTTCGCACCTACAGTTTAGAAAATAAAAGGAGGGGGACACAATTTCTGCTGATTTCAAAGCGATTATTTCTGAAATTTATTATTTCAAAATTATTATTTATTATTCAATAAATTATAAATTATTATTCACGAAATAAGAAAAATTGCTCAGACACCTTAAATGTTTTTAAAATAACTGTCGAAATATGTGCCACACGTTAATGTTTGCTGAAAAAGATATTTTTTCAACTTCTGTTATAATACATGTATAGAGTGCTCCCCCTATAGATATTCATTTTTGTTACTTAACCACCAAACTAAGTAACGGCTTATACAATACACCTACACCATAATTTTCATCAATATACGTCTTATAGTTTTTGAATAAAATGCCTGTGACATACGAACGACAGACGGATGGACAGACGTACGAACGGACGGACGGACATGACGAAACTATAATAGTTCCGTTTTTGCCATTTTGCCTCGGAACCCTATGAACAGAAAATTTCACGAAAGCACTAAAGAGTTTTTTTCTATATTATATTTGGCCCTGAGCTGTCAGGTTTTGATCGTATGCTACAAAAGAATATAAAGATGTCTTTTTCGTACTTGGGTTGAAAGGCCTTATTCTATGAAAGCAAATGCGATATGTCAGTGTTGGTTCATGGCACTTGCAAATCTCTGACAGGTGTCAGTAAAATCAGCAATAATCATGACGGTTAACTGCGCTAGCGACACATCCAATATATCAGACTGATCTGTCCTTATGAATCTATGTTAGGTCCTCTCGTTGTCACTTGTCAAATGTCATTCTCGTTAGTAGCACAAAAAAGTCAAGTTTGCCAGTAAAATGTGATACAAGGGACTTAAGCTCAGGTAAAACAACCTATCAACATATCATTGAAGTTTCCAACTACGTTATTGCACACTTTTATCTCAAACAAAATAAAATGATATCTAGGCGTGGAACTACGCATCATTCATATAGTTGTAAACCAAAGTAACCGACTTCAGACGTATGTCCAAAAAAATATTGCCGTTGAGTCAATAAGCGTTTATAAGCAAAACACATTTTGTAGAATAAGGTGAACTAAATACAATGATAATAATAAAATAATAGACGCACTGAGTCTTCGTATATGGCCGACATTTTATTGTTCTTATTTGATGAAAAATAAAGTATTTACACAATTACTAAAATACTATAAATATTAATATATCGTTTTATTCGAAATAAAGTGGGCTACCCAACGTTATATTTTTCGCATTTACATTACAACAGCAATGTATGTAACGGCAGCGGTCGCAAAATTGACGACCTGCTTAGGAAAATTTCGCAATAAACAGTAGGAAATAAATACTAAAATCGATCAAATTTTCTCAATCGCTCAGACAGAAAAGATCAGACTTTCGGTTTCACCCCCATTTTGGATAGCTTTGGTGCACGTCCCAAGAGATGGAATACATTGCGTAATGAGGCAACAAGCATTACCGTCCACCCATAGTTATAATAGAGGTTCATGACAACATCCATAGTTCGACCGTGGAAGGATTCTATATGAATGACTCGTAACTCCACATTAAAAGACCAACGATAGGATCGCAAATGATTCTTATCCACACCGATTTTCACTACATTTTATAATTATTCATATAGTGATGTAACGAATATTCGCATTCGCATTCGCAAATATTCGCATATTTCTTGACATTCGTATTCGTATTCGCATTCGCAAAATTTATGCGAATATTTTGCGAATATGTAAGTAAAAAAAATAAGATGTAAATAACAAAAAGGTAAATTAAACAAATAAATACTAATTTCTTATAATATTTATTACAAATATTAGAGACAGGCGTGATTCTATGTATGTTCTATATGTATGTAAATCTTATACCTTCTAATTTACACAGACTTGCAATTATAATTATTATTTTTTATTATATTAATTGTAATCAGACTTCACTTTAATACTTGGTATTGGTTTGGTAATATAAATAATCAACTTTTCACTAGAATTTACGTAACAGAAAATATATAATGTTTAACATTATATCAAACTAAAACATATTCTTTTCTTATACTTTAATCAGTCTTTACATAAATTGTCTACTATTTTGAACTTCAAGTAATCTTCTATTTTTGAACAAGAATATTAAAAACAAAACAAAAATGTATGTTAACATACATATTTGGAATAATAATTATCAAACATATCCTTCTCTTAATGTAGTTGTAGATCTTAAAAAATCTACTTCCATTTTGACTAAAAAAATGATCATCTTCTTTTATTGAAATATTCGCATTCGCGAATGCCTAAAAATTGATATTCGTTACATCACTATTATCCACTATGGCGCTGAGAATATAAATTTTACTCTCATAAATCACAAATTCATACGAAACGCGAGAGCCAAAACATCGCAGACGCAATTATAAAACAGCGCCCTTTTTTGTGTGCCAACTAGCTAACGCCATTACTTTTGAACTGCCGGACGGCTATAGTTACTTGCCATGTGACACAATTTAGCCAGACTTTGCTGTGATACTACAGATAAATCCACATGGTCACAAAGTTTGACTGAAATAAAATGATGTTATTCGCGTCAAGGAATGACAACGACTCCTTTGGATACAAATAAAGCGACTGACCATAGCAGTGCTTGATGGCCCTTTATTGCCATTGGTACTATCCGACGGTTGATCTCAGCTAATAACAAAATATAAAACTAAAATGATTACATTTTTTGTTATAATGTAAGAAATTTAGTGTTGCCGTACACAAGCAGTGCTGTCAATACAAAGGTTACAGGTCTGGTGTAAGCTCACCAAGTGCCAGCGCTAATATATTCTGATATGCATATAATAAAATTAATTACAGTTACGTTATCTAAATATTTTGAAGACTCACCGATATCTTAATCCTAACCAACTCACCCACATTAAAATGATTTCGTCCTTATTTAAAGGAGGTTTCATTACGGCACTGGTTTTAAGAAAAACAAGCTATTTCTATCCTCGCCTGTCACGTGTGTGCAATATAAATGTTTTAGATCGATCTGTAACATTGATTTTGCACACATCAAATATTTCGAAGTTGCTATCAAATGTTTTTTCAAAGCAACTAAAGCTGATGTTTGGAAACCAGATAGTATGTTTTATATAGAAGTGAAAGTCTCAAATTGACTATTTACTCTTTTCATCAAACATTTTGAAAATGTTTACGGACACGCATTATTCCAGATAAACGTTTGATTGTCACGCAATTAAGTGTAAAAAAGCGAATGTTTGTGATGTCAGTCAGGGGTACTTTAAAAGAGATATGCAGAGATCATACCTTATGGAGATCTGTGACCTCCATTTACTCTTCTGGGAAGTACGCATGAGTTTATAAATAAGATAAATTAATCATTACTATATCTCAAAAAACAAACAACAATTACCGTAATAACTAAGCTGAAATAAAACTCACCCATCTGAATGTGCAGAATGTACTAAACATATATTTATTATTTAGATAAAACAATACATTATAACATAGAACAAAAATATCACAAAAAATTCGCCTTTCAGGAGCCCGTTCAAATATCATTTCACTTATTAGAATTCATGCAGAAGGTTTTTTAATGTCAAAGGACTTTTTTGTTATCCAACAATTCTTTCGCATGGAGGTGACAGCCCTTGTTATCGTCCGTACCTTATTTTCGCTTTCATACTTCGCTTGCACGCATGCACCTCGCTCGGGGGATTTTGAGATCTCTTAGATCTTACCCTGCTCCGTTTCTTTTATTTTAATTGTTTCTCTTTCTTTTTACTTTTTAATGCCTACATCTTTTACATTTTACACAATTTGTTCTATTCTCTTTTTGTCTATTGTCTTTAACTTTCTTTTTTCCTTCCCGTCTATAGGTCTATCGTCTAACCCTTACTATCTTACCGCTTATGCACATTATTTTCTCTTCTACGTTCTATTCCGAGCTCTCTCTCATTCAACCATGTTCTCGATCTCATCCCGCTTGGCGGCACCAAAGCCATCCTGCACTCCATCTCAAAAATATTACTAATGTTCAGCATGCATAATGTCATATTTTTATGCGTACTCACCCTAAGAAACACACACACACACACCCATAAACACATGAAATTTACTATGCATTACTACCGCTGCTTAGAGCACACGCGATTCCCAACTTTTCCATTCCACGATAAAATTGTTACTGCTAATACCTTAGGCTACCTATCTTAAACTAATGCATACTAAAACTTGATCTAATAACATATTTTTAAATAAAAAAGAAACAATCATGTCAGTCGAACCAGTGGTTCTCAAACTACTTGTTGCTACACATATTAATAGCGATTTTAACTGTTTCGTCTTTGGGGTCGTTTACTCTGGAATGTGTTCACTTTGACAAGCTTTTTTGATAATGTGGCGGGACCGTTTGCATTTTACCACATACGTGTGTATTATGATCTACTACACAGTACGCGCATTTTTCGACCATTAATTTACAGCATTTATGCGACAAGTTGCAACAAACATAAAAACATAATTCGTAAACGTAATCCGTTAGATTTTACAGACTATTCATACATTATCTGTCAAATCTTACCTATCACTTTTACGAATTACATTTTTACTTTTGGTTCAACCCACAGTTAGTGTAACCGAATCCAAAGCAAATGCCTACAGGAGGAAGGGAGAGTGGTCCCACATCGGAGCCCCGCATACATGAAACCGGCGCCAGTTAATCTTTTAAAGGGCGTTGATATTGAACCTATTCACTAACTTAACTTAGATCTCGGCCCAAAATATTTTTTAACTTACATATCGATCTGTTGGAAAAGCTCTCGAGAGAGAGCTTTCATCACACGACATAAGCAAATGTATTTTGTCATCGTACAATCATGCATTTGCTGATACTTGAATCTCAAGTCAGATCGATCAAGTAATTTTTATAACAGAGAAGTACAATATGTAATTTATATAATACAATAGATGCCACGTCTGAGTTGCTTGTGTATTGTAGTGAAGACCACAAGTACTTTTTTCCGATAATACCTATATTCGTATACAAAAACGAGAGACCCTCTAAGTAGACAGAAAGCGGTCGAGCATCGACCAGGTTATAACCGCACCGAAATATTCAATAGCTCGCTTCTTTATCATAAAAAGATATTTCTGGGGTCTCCTTTAATAAGCAAAGACTGCAAAGGTCCAAATCATCTTTACCCTCTCGAGTCGAGGAATAATAAATTGTTATTGAGGGTATAATAATAGAACGCAATTTGTTTAAAGGTATTTCTCCGTGCTCAGAATATCAATGTGTATCCTGTATAAATGGATTCTCGATATGGAAAAATAAATAAAAAATCGAGCAGCGTTAGATTTCAGCATTATTTTGCATTTGATAAACGTTCCGCATTTTTTAGTAATCACTGAGAGAAATCATCTCGTTACCAATTGCAGAAAAGTAGCATTAAAGAGTTTAATAAATAACAGCTTTTTAACAAGATTTGCATCGCATTAAAAATAACCTTAACCTTAAGGATCTTAATTAAGCGAACTATTCAATGATTTTCATTAATTTTTAATGTGCCCTAAACAGACAAACAACGAAGATAAATTCTAATTCAAAATATTTCCATTTAATAAGTTATTAAATCAAATTTAAAATACGTCGCAGTACTTTGTGAATTCATACTTTACCACTCGTTCGTAAGGCAGTGTTTCCTCAAGGACAACGAGCGAGAAACTTAAGCGTAGCTCTTTTCTGATTTCATCATACACGACTACGACAAACATAAAACAATTACTATATACACAAGCCACAAACAATAAAACAAGCCAGTCAGAAGTCGAACCCATGGACATTTGTCTTCTAAACATTCGGAATTTATGTAGTGCCCGTTTTTATTGAGTGTTTGTTTTATAATGCCCTTAAATTGATATAAGAATAAATCTTATATATCCACGGAGATCTCATTGAACATGCGCACACAGAGCGCCTTAAATGAATTCGTGGCTTTGCATAATCGACTAACATATAAACACAGTATTTTTTTATTTCTAGAACTGAATTTAATATTATATTTTGCACTTCATACTTTTTTATGCATAAACTAGTTAGCCTAACAGACGTTGTTCTGCCCTTTCTTGTTGTGGCTTACCCGCATATAGTAATGACCCGCAGCTCCGCCAGCATGGACAAAAAATGATTTTTTTCATCTTTCTTATTGATGTATGTCAATTTCAATTCCGGCTCGCTTTCGATTCTTATCTCGGTCACAATTTTTCTTCTCGTCCCGTCCTCTTGATCGTTTTTGATCCCGGTACTGTTTTTAATTTCGGTCCCGATCCTACTTTCGATTCTCATCTTGGTCCCTTTCTCAATTCCGCTCTTGATTGTCAAGTCAAGTTCCGCTACCATTCGCAGTTCCAATTTAATCAAAGCCGGGGGTACATACTAGTCTCAAAACAAAATCTGAGCTGTATCAATCGAAGATTATATCAGACCAAATATTCCAATTTTCTTAAACTCACTTTTTAGAGATATACGAGCTCCGAGCTTTAAGTCGAGCGAAGGCGCGCTTGTGCAGTTCAACGATTCTATGAATATTCGCGGCATGTCCCCAGAGCAGTGTGCTGTATGACATTAGGCAATGGAAACAGCAAAAATAAAACTATCTCACGGTTTTGATGCATAAATTTTGTATTTTCAACTCACCGCTATGAAAATTGAAAAATTTTGAATAATTGCGAAGTTACTACTTTCCCTCCATTTTTTTTTTAAATCGAGTCTTCATTAGATCTTTGCGTTTTACGATTATATAGAAATCTATTTAAACCATGTTCTCAGTGATGTGTGTATGATCATAACGCAGTTTGCAATTTAAACTTCCTGAAAATTAAAACCAATGGGAATATGCACTTAATTTTTTAATATTTTTTAAAAAAATATTCGCACTAAAACTAAAATAAAGTACGGAATTTCTTTGATAACATAAAAAATTTGGCATTTTAAACGCTCGCTGTTTGCTTCGCTTCTTAGCGTGACGTGAAGTCTGACAACATACAACTAACCTACAGATAAATTGTTGAAATATTGTGCAGTCAATTTTGTATTTTACAATTATCATGAAACAAATCAAAAAAATCAACTTATAAGTATAGTATTGTGCCTATGTGCAAAAAATAAAATGAATAATGCACCCGATAAAGTGTTTTTTCTTGTACAGAGAGGTACACTTAATTTCACACAGGCAATATAGCGCTTTGTCGACATAGATTCTTAGGCTATTGGTCAGATCGTCTGACCAATGACGTTGCGTTTCAACTACTTTGAATTTCCCACGTTTATTTTGCACTTTCCAATAATGATTTTCTTAACGAAAAATAAATAACATTAAAAAATATTAATAGAAAATGCAAAACCAATAAATTTTAACAACAAAAAAAATTACCTTAGTCTGTTTCAGGCGCATATTCCCCATTTGTCCTGGTAAATTTTGAGATGACTCAAATATTAAATTTTATTAAAAAGATTTTTTCGAAACAACCTTTCGACTACCGTAATGATCTATACAATATCTAATTAGCTTTTGCACACAAAATTGCAGTGATTGTTGCAAATCACATAATAATGATTGGATTTATTCAAAACGTATCAACAATAATATAAACTCACGTCTATCTACCAGAAAGGTAGACAGAGACTATAGATTTCCACATCAATCTTTTCATGCAAACTCGTCGGTTTCGGGTGCTTAAAATTTGGTCACTTTTAATACGCCGCCAATTTGGTGTACATAGGATTTTCGAGGGCTACCTTAGCCAACTTTGTTGAGATATCGTTATAGAATTATTTTTCAATATTATTTAAAAATAGTTTTAGACTATTCTACCGATAAATTTTCGATAAATTTTAATGTGTAATTAATTTGGAAAGAAAAACGACGACGATTAACGTAAACCGTATTAAAAGCACCTAATTTGTTGTAAAGATATCGTTGGAAAGAAACTTTCCACATAGTTTATTTTTTATATTTTTATGGTACTCTACTGATAAACCGCCAAAACGTATTGATCTCTTTTCCTTTAAAAATCGATATCGATCAATACAAATTCCATCAAAATGGATCAATTTTTTGAAGTGAAGAAAGCTAGAAAAAAATTCACAATTAACATTTTTTAAATGCTTTTTTAACTACTCTACCGATAAATTTCAAATTTAATCAGCTCCTATCCTGAAACACAACGTCGATCTATACAAAGCGCATCAATATTGGTTGACTTGTTCAAGAGATGTCATTGCAGAAAATTTTCTATATGGTTTTTGGAACATTTTTTTTAAAAATTGCTCTAGCTAATCAGCTCCTTTACTCAAGAAACAACATCAACTAATCCAAACTGCATCAAAATTGGTTATTTTGTTTGAGAAAAACCGTTCTAATGTTCTTCAAAAGAATATTACAAGTTATTTTTTCAAAATGACTTGTAAAACTCTCGACGGATTTATATTTGGTAATCAGTCAGCTTTTTTTGTGTAAAACTTGGGTGCCTAAAATAACGCCTAGCGGCATTCGACACAATTTTTTAAAACAAAATTAGCAAAATTAAATAACGCTCTAGATAGGTATTGTAGTTGAAAATTAAACAACGGTTTTTTTAAAAGTCTAGTTTTTTAAACTTAAAGGTCAAAACGCAATAATTAAAACTGTATTTATAAATACAGAAAGCTTGAAAAAGCAGTAAAATCGATCTTTTGAGCTCGAAGACCTCGTTAATTTACGGCCAAGTACATTTTAGAATGTTTTTATCTTGAAAATAATAAGAAATTTCTGGGATGGGCTGCATGGTCAACCGTCTTTTGAATCTTTGAGCTGCTAAAGTTCAAAAACATAAAGACGACTATGATTTTTATTAGAAGATATCAAAAACATATCAATAAATGTAGTAACGGGAAGTTTTAGAGATGGCCTGCAGAGTTAACGGTTTTTTTGGCTTTTTTACTATAAAAAGGTAGCAGAGTTTAGCCTTTCCACCAACTTACAGATATGATAATGATAAAAAAGATATATATAAAAATTAACTTACTTTAAGTTTTTATCTATTTATTATATTTGTACAAAAATAATCCATTTTGTTCTCGTTTGCTTGGCATATACTTAAAACTGGCCAAATTCACCAAATAGATAAAATTGACATTAATAATTAAAGTTAATAATGTTAATTTTATCTGATGTCAGTATAATTTTTTGAATATAGAACAATTGTTTTTCTATTTTCAGTTTTTAAAATATCATTTCATTTGTCTCTTTTTTCTTATTTATTCCCTAAGGGTTAACCTTAGGGACGATATTTTTCTTACAAACCGGGACGGGACCATCGTATCCAATAAAAAGTCTATCAAATCGTTAAAATCGGGTCTAGCCAGTAAAAAGTCATTCATGGTCACATATCTGAAAAATATTTAACATATAGAACTAAGAAGCTTCTCCTTTTTTTCGTAGTCAATAGACAGTTTAGAACGAAACATCGAGTACTAAGGTATAGAAGATATAGATTATTAGTTCACCGCTGAGGCATGCCTCCCGCAATCATTTTAGATCAAATTTAAAGACTGGGACCCGCACCTTGCATATTCACCTGATGCAGATTGAGGTTCATTTCACAATCAAATTATGTCATATTAAATCATTCGCTTCATGTCTCGGAGAGCACATTAAGCTGTCGATGCCTGTCGTCATCGCGGCGTCGGTGACGACGGTCGCTGTCCCGATAACGACCGCGGTCGCTAATGCGATAACTAAATGAATTACGGGACACATAACGAAAGGAAATCAAAAACTTAAATTGCTTTAGAAATCTGTATATTATCACGAAATGTAAATACTAATAGATGATTGCAATGAATTTCCAGCCGATAGCGCTATTAGTCAATGAGGAGAATAGCTGTTTGTGACAAATGTTTGCTTCAGCAAACTAATGGACAGACAGATAGACAAGGAAGTTGTGCCACGGTTTGCACTGTTTATAAATACTCTAATAACTATACACATAAATTTGTTATCTTTACTTACCATTTCAATTGCTCTTGACAATATTTTTTCGAAAACACTTTCTGTTATAATTATATCGAGTTAAATTTCTAAGGTAATATAAATTATGATAAATAAAGATTCCTTTTTATAATAGTATACTTTTTACACCAAATAAGTATATTTTATTATTGGTGGGTATGATTGAAGTTAAATAGACTTCATTTCTTTGTTAACCAACACAGCCCCGTTGCGGCGCGTTGTACTTTGTCCCGAGGGAAAACATAAACTACAGTTAAATCATCCAAATTAAGCGAAGAAAATTGACTAACATAAATTGTGTACAACGGGATCATCTCGAGCAGCGATCGCGCCGTCAGAATACGTAATCCGACAGTAGCAGTAACGAGATAGGGCAATGATCCATCATCACACCCGGAAAATCTTGTATAACGAGTGTCCCAAGGCGCTGACGGTAAAAGCCTCGTCCCTCCCACATCGGCTCTCCTGTTACATTTCTAGGTCTCTCGGTCCCCGGGGAAGTGTTGAGGTTTCGCAGCTTCATTCTGGCCTGCCCTTCTTCCGTCCCTTCGAAGCTACATTTAATAAGTATGTACATATTATAATATGCCAAATACTTAACTTTACAAAATGGGAATATCGAAAAAATGATTTTTCTGAAGTAGATTCATAGCACAAAGTGAAAGTAGATAACACATTCGACAGGTCAGTTGTTGCGAATGTTGTTATCATGTCATAGGTTGAAATCACCCACTGCTGAGGTATAAACAGACAAGTGACAGTTTTAAAATATAATTATACAAAAATAAACCAAAGGAATTTATCTTTATATAAGTAATATATATAAATTTTCGACTTTATTAGAACGAATTTTTACACAATTACTATTACTTAATACATTAATTGATGTTATAATTCACCAAAAACCACATTTTAAACACGAAAATGTGTCCATAGATTAAAATGATCAAATGCAATGCATTGCAATTCAAAATATAACATGGTGTCGGTGAACGCTGCATGCGAAACCCTGAAAAAAATCATTTATGTTCCTGGAACAAATACGCAGTATTAACGCCATCATTCTGACAATTTACCCTGGAAATTAATGCGTATTAACTTCATATCTAATCTACTGCCAATCAGATCCGTAGGAAACAGGGATAACTTCGATTAGCACCGTCTGAGTATGTAACTCGTTCGTTAACGTAGGTGTTTTGTTTTGATACCCTTCAGCTTCCCCGCCGCCCTGCCAACCCGCCGCCTGCCCCTCCTACGTCGCGTTCACGTCGAGACGTGAACTCGACGAGCCTTGTTTTTGACGGCGCGAACTTTGCAGCCCTTCCGAACAATTCCGAAGTTGTAAAATCAAGTCTCACGGTAATGAACAATTTAAGATTTAACAGTTTAAAGCCCCGTTGAACATTTCAGCGGATCAAAATGTGATGATGTATATTTGGAAATAAAGCCGAACTCCTGTCGAGTTCTAAAACTCGGCGACTATTAACAGAGTCATAAATAAAAGCGAATGGAAAATCAGTTAAGCGCAAGCCGGACAGTGGTTCTGTAAGCTTAGTAACAGCATTCAGACAACAGAGGGAGATATGATGAACAAATGGTGGGAGGTCCCGAAGATGTTTTACCTGAGAAATGGAGAATAAAATTTATATAAGATGTATCGAAAGATAGCCTCGACGACGAGACTCCTAGACGAGGAGATAATTAGACACGGTTGATGGTTATTTTTATTTATTTGAGCGAACGCCGGCGTGATAACTTTCCGCTAAGTCAATATCACAATAACGGAGTTGCTTACTCTTCGTTATTTTTGTTTGATAAGATATCTCTGTGACCCTCTCGAGATTTCTGCCGAGCTTCTAGTGACCGTCATTGTACACGGAAAGAGAAGAATAATTATATAAAGACGTAACCGCCTATCAAATAGACGGTTGCCTTTTTATAAGCATATTTTTAGTTGCTGAAGACACTTCAAAAAAAACACCTGATATGGCGTTACAAGTAACTGGCTAGACTCAAGTATTGTATTGTATATTATATTATGAAACATTAATAAAAACTACCACAAATTACAGTAAATGTGTATTAAGTTCGTACCCGATTATAAAAGAATTTACATAGTAATCGATCGAAACTTTAAGTTTCACACAATATACATATCAATATAGTAATCCACCATTTTTTTTGTGAAAAAATATAATTGTGCATAACGTCGGTTATATTGGGAGTGAGGCCATTAAACTAGAACGGTCTAGATTAACAAGAGGCTGCCAGATGTTTCTAACGCTTATGAGGCCATTAAGCTGGCCTCAATCCGGGCGCCAAAAACAAAATCTAGTTTAAGAAGAAGAAAGCAGCCGTTTCTAACATTTAGTATATGCAAACTAACTTTAAAGGTTTCCCTTTCGTGGCGTAACAAAATCAAAGCATGCATGTATATATGCTAGAGCAAACGGTGTGGAGTTTTATCGATTATTTATTCGTTTTCATAAAGACCGAAAAATTTGTCATTTCTATAAAACTACTAAAAAACGACATGAAATTCCATCCAGAATTGACAATTCCAATAGATAAGAATATAAAAAAATATAATCATTTTTATCCCGATTTCAAATGTTTTTTATAAGAAAGCAGAAAAACTGAAATTGGTCTCATTTACCTGATATTTCATTCTGTGGATCAGCGCTTTTAGATTGTATGCTACGGCAGATTTTATGTTCATGTTTATGTACAAAACTTTTGTAAAAATTCTAAAACATTAACTTATACATTGTATTTTAATAGCACTTTAATATTTACAAAAAGTAAATTCTGTGAGTTATTTTTGTTATATAAATTACGTATGGATACTACAAATGTAACCGTATATAGTGTTTTTTATCAATAATATTTTTTTATTTCTTTGACGTTACTTTGAATGGGTGTGTGTGTATGTATGTTGTGTGTGTGTGCTTATAAAAGTAAACCGATTGGAATCAAGCTTGCGACATTCAAAAGAACTTGATTGAACTTATGACATCATTAATCTTAAGAAAATTTGTGTGATGTTGTGTGAAACCATTTTCGTGCTGCAGCCAAGTCGACTATACTTTAGTGCAGCAGACTTTCATACTCCTTCGGCATAGCCCCGGATTCTTGGAAGACCGCGTTAGTACACCCTATCCCTAAGAAAGGCGAACCCTCAGGTCTGTCCAATTACGGACCTATTTCAATCACCGCCTTGTTCTCTAATATAATGTGTTCTCTTTAGAAATATATAAAGCAAAGACTTTTCATAGGGTCTCTTGAACCTTAATCTTTATAGGATTTCCGAGAAATTTTGCAGGTTGATAACTTTCTCTCGTGACGAAGCATCATATTTGCAATCGACGGTATAATATGCTCATATCTCATCCGACCTCAGCTACAGTACTGTGGTCGCCTCTGGGCCGAGGCACCCCAATATCAAGTATTGCTCTAGACCCCACCCAACGTAGAGCATCTCGAACGTCGTAGTATCCAGCCAACTTTACCCGTTGGGTTTGCGAAGAGATGTAGCATCTTTGTGCAGGCTCTATCGCATACACTATGAAGAGTGCTCTAAAAAGCTATTCTACCTTATACCTAACGCTGATTTCCGTCAAGATTCCGCTCATCGGCACCATCAGCATCATTTTGATGGCTGGCGTTATACCATCGTACGCTACATGCGCAGTATTGTATTACATGCGCTGGGCCTTTCGACTACTTTGGACTACTACAAAGGGGTTTTCAAGAAAAGAGTGTCTTCCTTTCTCAAAGGCCGGAAATGCACTAGTGACTCCGCTGGGTATGCGGGTGTTCATTGGTGATGGTGACCATCTTTTTCCTTTTGGTACGCGTGCTCTAATGTCCTTTAAATATCTGATAAAAAAATAAGTTATTTAAAGGTAAAAAAATTTTTTTTCAAATATTTCTAACCTATACGCGTTCTTTATATAATAACGTTTCATCATGAACGAAGATAATATACAAGAAAACTCAAAGGGATCCGCATATAAGAAATATGTTTTTCGAAGTTATTTGTTTTTGCTCTGTTCTGAAAATTGTAAGCGTGGAATTTGATGCGATTTTAGTACAAAGGATTCGGAAATGAATGGATAAAAACATTTTTTTTCTTAGTAATAGTCCTCGATGCGCAAGTCCTACTCGCACTGAGGTGAATTTAAATGAAAGATTTAAATTTCATACGTTTAAAATATTTCATATGTTTTCATTAATATCATTGTTTTCACTTAATCCATCTATAAGAATTAACTATATTATAAATTTATCACGAAACCCAGCCTTTACGAGTCACTCAAGCCGAGACGATGCCACTGTTAATCATTAATTTCCCCGGAGATGTCTTAACCCACTAATAAAGGCGTGAAGCTAGCCACAACTATGCCACGGGGACGGGGCCATAATGAGCTACGAAACGATCTAGCCTGAAGATTGCGTCTGTAGTGGTTCAGAGATCGTATACACCTACGCTATGGCACTGAATCTATCTCGCTTTAGTGGCGTATTCCCGAGTTTATTCAAGATCACGTAAGCTTTTCATCATACGATATGACAGTTGAGCATAGTGAAAAGTAACAAAATTGCAAACCTTCATTTTTACCGCGTCAACATAACTCAAGATATGACACGAATTTCCATCTCGCGAAGTTATGCCTCCGCACGTTTACATATTTTATCGGAGTGTATATACACCTTTGTACACAAAAAATATCAACGATATTTCCTTGATTGGATTAGCTTTTCAGTTCTTAAAATTGCTGAAAGTGCACTATTGCTTTGAAATCGACAGATAGAAAAAAGACAGAATCGTTAATGCCAGCTATGCAGGTTAAACTGCCTGTTTGATTCTGTCGCATTAACATTTTAGGCTAAGTTTTATTTTATTTTATTAATTTTATTCCATAATGCCACTCACGAAAGTAATGCTACTAGAAATATACGTCTCGAGGCGAACTACAAAACAAGCCCATACGCGATTTATTTGATATTTGTGGCCGTCATTGTGTGTGGACTTGTGGATTTCTTCACAAAATTTATACTATTTAAAGCTACTGAGAAACGAGGTGCCAAGTATTATAATATTTAGTACCTTGGAAGCTTATCTTAACCAAGCTATAAAAAATTAATAACATGAATTACTTAATATAACTGGAAATTACCCAATGAAAGTATCTAAAAACAAATGACAATAAGAATCGCCGAATAACGAAGTAGAAATTTTCAATAGTAATTCCAAAAAAGAAATAATTTTAGAACATTTTATTGATGTAAAACAGTTAAAAAAGTTTTTGAAACGCCATATTTGCCTCTCTCTTACTTGTATCACACAAGACCCGACCCGACAATGATTTGAGTGAGAAAAAAGCCATACTCTCTTTTGGAAGCATACATACCCAAAAAGCTAATTGCTGTAAAGCATAATAAGCTAATTCATCAAAATTTGACTAGAATTTATTGTTAATGATTGTTTGACCATTCATTGAAAAAATACAATATAACTATTTCTAAAACACTAAAGCATGCTTTTTAATTAGGAAAAACCTCAATTTTCAACATTTCTTACATAATAATATCTTCGGACATATATGCACAGCACCACCAGGTCCCAAATTAAGCAAAGAGGCTTGTACTATGAGTACCAGACAGTTAATATACTACGTACATTTTTTTTTTTTTTGGTAAATATATACATACGAGTATAATATATAGAAACACTCAGACTCAGGACAAACATTAATTTTTAATCAAGTAAATAAGTGTTTGTCTTGTGCGGGAATCGAACCCACGACCCTAGCGCAACAGGTAGGATCACTACCACTGCACCAATCAGGCAGTCGAATTAATATTTATAATGGTTTAATGTGTAGAGATATAGTAATGAATAAAGAGTCTGTTTTGTTTAAAAGAGCTCAATGCTTATAAAAAAATATTTTGCTATTGTTGAATTAATAAAATTCGTTAATGCAAATTAATCTATGTTATAGAGAATTTAATATTTGATATTGTGTTTTATTATATAAAAATATAAGTATTCTAAAAATAAATATTATATAAAAATTTATTTAAAAATAATTTCCAAGAGAAAAAGGACTAGTAAACCCTGGGTTGCCTCAGGGTTGCTACGTTGTATAAAGAATGGTTATAATCAGTACAAAAAAATCTAAAAATGACCCTAATAATGCTACTTACTCATTGACTTACAAAATATACCTAAACTTTTGTGCTTAAATTATAAAGCAAGCAAGGAGAGAGTACGAGTGACAAAAGAAAATTCTGGGAGGTGATTAGATATCAAATACTTTGTTAATAGGGACAAAAATTTTGCTCAGAGAATAACAAAACACACTATTTCCACATCAATTCCCCCCAATAAAAACAGGATAAGTTAATTCTTCGGTCTTTACTCTACGGATAATGACGAAGTGGAGAGTATAATTATTGGACTGAGGGCTAATTCTGCTGCCGGATCTGATGATATACTCAGCTGGCTTATTAGACAGTACAAGAAAGTACTGATGCCTATTATCACATATTTATGCAATCTTGTATTTCACCAGGCTATCTTGCTACAAATGTTTAAAACTGCCATTATTACATCAATTTTAAGAATAGGCATCGGGGCTGCATTAATAACCCTAGACTCATTTCTATTTTGCCAGCATTATGTAAGATTTTTGAAAAGTTAACTTGTGTAAAGTGAACTAACAAAAACAGTTGTGTCGAAACTAGATTAAAGAAAAAATGTATTGCAATATTTATAGACCTTGCTTAAACATTCGACAGTCTCGATTCCAATTCTGATTAAAAAAAAATGAACGATGTTGGAGTCAGAGACTTATCGCTTAAACTATTCACCGACTATCTTACAAATCGTTATCAAAGAGTAAAAATCGGAGATTAACTAAGTGGTAAACTACCGATGACATATGGTGTCCCTCTAGGTAGCATACTTGGCCCTCCACTCTTTCTGGACTATATTAACAAGTTGTGCTAAATAAAGCTCAACAAAGGCAGAATTTTCTCCTTCGCAAATGACATAGCACTGATGTTGACTTGCAACACGTACGAAGAAAAGTATACCCATCCCCAGGATGGTTTCAACAAGGACAGATATTAATTAGCTAAAAATATTCTTTATCTCAATGTCACCAAGACTAAATAGGTGGTATTCGTTCTCAAATACAGCGCCCCTTCATCTAGTCGCACGATCTTTGAACATTCCGGTGAATAAACGCCTTCTCCCCTAAACTGTGGCTACATTGTTCTCGAAAAGGTTGACTCAGTAAGATACTTGAGGATTATATTTGACTCTACTCTTATTGCAAAAACCATATTACTAGTTTAACTTCAAGATTGCATAAACTAACTTAAATCTTTAGAAATCTTCACCGCATTACTGAGCGTGATACTCTAAAAATAGTCTATTATTCCATTTGCAAATCAATCATCAATGACTGCATTATTTCTTGGAGAGGGGCTCCTAAAAAATATCTTATAGAAGCAGAAAGAGCGCAGCGAGCAATTTTAAAAATAGCGTCATTTTTACTTTCTCGACGTCGCGCAACTGACGTTTACGCGACCTGGAATATCCTCTCAGTCAGACAGTTGCATTAATTTGTAATACTTGCATTATCCTCTTAATAAGAGCTCTTATTAGGAAACACGCTCATTTGATTTACTCTCCTGAACTAATAGAAGAAGGAAGGAAAATATGTTTCCCTTCCTGCAATACGACAAATCCACCTCGTAGGCATTACATTTATTTGGGTAATCATCTATATAATACGATAAATTAAATCGACGCCTATTTTTTCTCAAAATCTAGGTGTAAAACAGAAATCAGTACATATCTAAGTACATTGGATTATGCCCAAAAAAAGGATCTTCTTATCGCTCTTGTCTAATTGGCTGTTCCTTAGTTATGTGACATGTCCTCGCTCTGTCTCTCTTCCATTTTCCCCACTCCTTCACACATTCTTTCTACTATGCATTCACACTCACACACAATTTATTCACCCACACACATATGCATCATCCCACATAGGCTCATACAACTATATACCATATTACGCTCTACTAAAACCAATATTAACTAATTAATATATGCATGTGGGTGTGTGTGTGTTTGTGTGAAAAACTTTATAGTAATACATGAAATTAAATTCACTTATGGAACACTTGCATTACTTTATGACTACTTATGCTTAAAGTTTCTTATTCTTAATACCTAATAATGTTTCACAATAGAATTTTAATAAATTATTATTATTATTATTTAAGATTAGAAATATTATTATTCTTATTTAATATATTTTTTAATTCTATACCTGAAAAAATATCAATTTGTTGTAAGATTTGCACGGTATAATAACTATTTAAAAGTACGAATGCTTATGTAAAATGTTTCTCTAATCCATACATCTCGCCTTGTTTAGTGTGGCTGCTTATAGCTGGTCTTCTCGTGATATTTCTCAAGTACACATACAGCGGAATGGGACCCTAGTGACCTATAATACAGGTACTCTATACTCAACTTAGGCAACCAGTCTCTCACAATCCTAGGATAACCATATAATTGTTAAATATAATCTTAGAGACTGCTGCCTGATTGTGGAAAAAAACGAAATATTATTATACTTTTATTATTACCATCGTCATCGTCATCATCATTATTATTATGTTATTATAATAATAACTTTGAAGTTTTAATGAAATCCATGTGTTCATTTAACTTAAAAATTTAAACATACTTAAAATAATTATTTGTAAGATCTATAAAAGGGGGGTTCGTTTTACTTAACTAGTACAATGATATTTGCTAAAAATCACTGCATTACCAATTAAATATTTTCAGTATTGATTATTGTGCTGAGTATATGCTATTAAATGAATTTAGTACTTTATAAAAATTACTATTGTGCAAACAAAACTGTGTTCATGTAATTTACGAAATTATTTTTGTTGAGATACTAAAGTCAGTTTAATATACTGATCCCCACAATGCGAGAGCTTTGAGATATCAAGCTGTAAAGAACAAATACTAACTACACTTCGGTCTGAGCCAAAGGCCTAGAAGTGATAGTATAGAGAGGCTCTTGGCTTCAACTTAGTCTGATGGTCGACACACCTATAACGTGATGTAAACTTTTTTTATTAGCACCATTTACCGAACAATATTAGTAATACTTCGTCGATAACAAGATATTCTTAATAACAAAATAGTTTTGTTTCTTAATATTAGTACAATGGTTTCTCAATATTAGCAATAAAAGGTTTTGTGGATATTATCACAAGAAGCGTGTGTATTTTTACGATATACCGTTGCTATACTAAGCTTTGTATAATGTTGCTTTCCATGAAGTAATTTTAATCATAGTTATTAGGCACTAAAAGAAATTTTTCTATATATTTTTTTTACATACCGGTTTATTTATGTACAAAAGATGTTATTTTAAATTTTTTCTACTCGTATGTGTAATAAAATACTATTGATAAAGTAATGTTAGAATGATTTAACCGATTTATAAAATCTTTAAAAACTAATATGAAATTAATTTTGAACACAACATATTACATTTTAACAAAAGACGTTTACATTCATTTTTTTACATTAGACTTACCATGTAACCTTATTTATTTCAAAAAAGATTTTTGTGTTTTATCATAAAATATTATGTACGCATATTTTACAAAATACCTTAATTTAAAGCAAATATGTTTTTAGTTTATTTTAACGTAATTTTTAGACAAAAAAATTAGTAAAATCAATGTGAAAAAAATGTAATCTTTGACATTTCTTTTGGTCAATGTCATGTTTCCTATTAGTTATTATTATTATTACTAAATAATAAGTAATAGTTATTGTAAGATCAAATGATCTTACTTTGAAATCGGTCTTTTTTACTAACATGTCATTTGGATTGACTAGGTATATATTCAAATACAAGCATATTTTTACATTCAACACAACATACGAAATAATAATTTGAAATCAAGTTCCTTAGTGATATTAACAATAAATTGTGAATAAAACTGTTTTGTTGAAACAACATGCATTTTGTTCTGTAGTACACAGAACTGTACTGTACTGAAATATTGTGTAGGCTTCGTTAGGCGTGTACAATATTTCGTGTCGGTATGTGATGACTCCCATACTTTGAGTCCACACCGTGCAAAATAAAAAATCACTAAATACTATGATAAAATCCTTTATCCTTAAACAGAAAAGGAAAAAGCCTAGAAGATTCTAACGTTCCGTCATTGCTTGAGGATAAATAAAAGCAATCGAACTCATCACATTACATAAATATATACATAATAAAAATAAATATATATTTACAAGCTACGACGACGTGGCGGCACCAGTCGACACCCAATGGTATCGGAAGTTTAAATCTAAAAAGCTCGAGACTAATTTATACCATAGGTAAACAGAACCTACCTATGGAAACGCAGCTCCACCTATCGATGGAATTATTCCTTTACACCTCTTGTCTGGGATTCGAAAGTTTTCTGGATTAGAAATCAGAACGGAGGATACGACGGAAGCGAGCAGGTGCTCGTTTATCTACCCACAGACTTCAACTTTGTCTTGCTATCCGGGTCACGTCTCCCGTTAGTTAAATCCGCCGATCGCGCCGCCACTTCAGCGAGCTACACGACCGACGACCGAAACTCGCCCACCGAATTACTTCTACAGAGCTCCTCTGAATCGGCGGCCTCTTAGAATGAGATCGTTACTAAAACTCAACAGAGGGAAGTCTCGAAATTCGGAAGGGCTAAAGTCACATAATTACGCCCCTACAATATCTCGGAAGCTTTTTACATTAGCGAAATTAATGGCCAACTCGGAGACGCTCGTTCTCTGGGCGACTTGCGTTAATAATTTTTGAAAATAGCCTTCATTCGGGGGACATAACTTCACGAGGTAATTAAAATGAGACACCTTCTTCGGTTAAATGAGGGCGCTTAATTCGTTTCTGAGCGCGCGCGCGCGCCGGCACAGCACAAAGCCGATCTGTTTGTTGTCAGATCTTTTGTCGCGCACGCTCGACCGTGAAAAGCGGAAAAAATATCGGCGCTACAGCGGCGAGTCCGAAGCGATCCATTACATAAGTAAAAGCAAAGCTCCCCGAACGACGTGCAATAAATCGCGTCGCGTCGACAGTTACCCCTCCCGCCGCGCGCGCCCCTCCTGACCCGCGCAAACCGCGCACGGTTTCCACTCAGTTTTTTGAACGCTGTATGGAAATGTCGAATCGGCAATGATTTACAATTCGACACTGAATCACAGCGTCTTTGTTATAAGTTTTATTCGTTGTAATAACTAAGTTTTATTAGGGTCTCAGTGGGCATCGTAAACATGCGCGAATGACTAGATAAAGGGTGATAAAATAGATATACGAAGTTGTAATGTTTTGAATTTAAACAAAGGCCTGCAGCGACGGAACATCTGAAGAAATAGAAGTTGTCAGCATGAACTATTAATATTTGCTTTGTAAAATATTGACAATCGAAAAGTCCATGTATGTTTTATTTTTTAATCCCGGACACAATAACAGAGGTTTTACAAATTTGACGCGTGTCTGCGCGTCTGTTAGTGCCATCGCTGAACCGTTTACGATTTAGTATTTTGTGTTTAAAAGATGACTTGATGATCAGGTATTCTCAACTATAATGCATAAAAGTCTGTCCACCCGTTTTAAAATTATCAGCACTTTTCTAGTTGATGAATGGATGTAAACATCTTTCAAAGGCCTGATCCAGTCGAAATTCGGTATTATGTTATTTCAATGATACAAGAACGTAGTAACTTTGAACTAATGCTGCAGCATCGCCTGAAAGTTGCAGGATACCCAATTCCTCCACCAACTTACAACAGAGATACTGTGTTTGGGTTTATTAGAATAGTCTCGATGAATAGATTATAGATAGACAGACACGTTTCCGCCCTCGGCTCTACCCGTGAACATAAAATAAATTTCTTTTTCTTGTGTATAGACTTATAGAGCAATCATGCTCTCAATCGTAATTGCGATCGCTATCACATTCTCGATTCTTATCCCTGTATAAACTTACATAAAAGGACAACGTATATATTATAGAAGAATTTGTAGACTAAAGCACAAACAATTATAAGTTTCAAAAGTACAATACTTTAATACTTACATGACCGAAAAATATAAATATTACGTGGAAATATAGTTATTTCATATCACATGCATTGAAACAGCGAGTTTTGATCTCTGTTTTGCCAGTCGAAATAAGACAATTTCAGACCAATGCGACTGTGCCGGGCAGAAACAACGTTATTTCTGCCCGGCATATTCATTTATTTATTATTTATGTCTTTATTTCAAGTCTGTCAGAATCGCATTTGGTTATTTCTGCCCGGCATATTCATTTATTTATTATTTATGTCTTTATTTCAAGTCTGTCAGAATCGCATTTGTTTATTTTAAACGAAAATGAATGAAATCATAATCGTCTGACAGCTGTCGTCAAATCGTTGTCAGAGATTTTAATCAGTTAAAAATAAAATAAGTACCCCAAAATAGTAAAAGACATTACTGCGCTGTTTGTCTGAAATAGTCTTACTTCGACTGACAACAGATATCAAAACTCGTTGTTTCATTGCATGTGATATGAAAAATACAGTGTGTGGCGCGGGATGAAACAAAGACCATTTCAGACCGGGGCGATGACAGCCCTCGCATCGCTCGGGCAGTCAACTCTCGCCGTCGTCAGCAATCGTCTTGTTTCTCCCCTTGCCACACAATATACTATTGCACAATATAAAAATAAACTATTGTTTATCCATTAATAAAATTTATCATAATTGGAATTTTTCTAATGCAAATTAATGCATACTATTTAAGTTTTAAGTTTTGTAGCTCAAATCAAAAGTTGGGTGCAGTTTTATTATACCATAAATTTGATTAATCCTTGCGAAATGATTCTGTCATGCAATGTACCTGAAACGACTGCCCGACGTAGAGGGTCACGAAGCTGAAAACGATACGATGCTCCTTTTTTCTTTAATCCAACTTTCCATTTTTTATTACAATCAGTGCCAGAAATTTGTGAATACTGCCAACTGATAATCTTATGCAGTTGGACCACAGCTTATAGGCTATCGTTTAAAATACATTTTTTGTTTCAAATCGGTTGAGTAGTTATGACTAATTTAAACTCAAAAATGACTCGGCAACACTTTATTGTCGGTGGTCATTTCTGTAACGTCTTCATAGAAAGTTTCATAGGTTCTTTTGAGCCTTGGCTAATTCTGAATACCAGCTCAAAAGAACCCACAGATAGAGCGTGTTTATGAGCATTGTACTTGTTGTCAAATAATGACGATTTAAGTCCCAGTTGCCCATTGATACTGAGAAAAGCCGCTTGTGAGTTATTTTAATTAAGTAAGCGCGCCAGGTAGCTTCGTAAGTCGCGGACAGCGACGCCGGTTCTCCGGGTGCTTCGGCTGGGAGTATCGATGGCAGCCAGTTGGTATCAGCGACAGCTACGCGTCACGGCCGGCAAGGTTCAGACAAATCGGACAATTAAGACCTGCCTTCGCCTTAGGCACTGCGGTAAGGGGCAGGGGGACGATAGTCACTCGGCTTTTTGAGGCGTGGGATGACTCCGCCGGGTACACCGCTGCAGCCGGATGTCGTTGATGCCCGACTCGATGAGGACGTTGCGCATGTATTTTTTAGCTGCCAAATCGTTCTTTACAATACATCATGAAGCCAAGTGACATGAAGCCATTAAAAGTATGTTACTCATTGAATAATACACCGCAATACATAAAATAATGGTCGGAGTATTTAAATACTCCGACCATTGTATGCCGGTCATGGTCGACTCGACCATGGCCCACCAATGATGCCACCGCAATCGCTTTCTTTTTTTATTGCTTTACTTCTATAAATATTTTAAAATACAATCAAAAACAACTAAATTATAACTTCGGATTCCAGCGATCGAACATCTTAACTTTGTGTTGTTCATAAGTACTACTAATTTATATTAATATAGATTCTATTCAATAGTAACTGCAAGTTTTATTTTACTATAAAAATGCCGACCTATGTGGGACCGCCCGCCACATATTTCGAAAACAATATGCAAAATTATAAACGAAAAGGTTATCCATTGACTTTTTATTTTGCTTTCATCTCGTTAGACGAAAGTTAAATCTGTGTTGTAAAAGCGACATTTCGTAAAGAGATGGGATGTAAGAACCAAATTTTTCTACTTCCCAACGTATCAATTATGGGCCAAGGATGTAATTATTGTCAGTTCTTTCGTAAACCTGAAAAAAGCTCATAACAGAGTAAAAAGAGACGATCAATAGAAAGTATCAGTCACTATAAACACCAAAATTTATCCAATTTTGGTGTGTACAGCAGATTGATCTGAACGCTGCCTTGTCTATAAATAAGCAAAAATGACTGTTTCAAAATAAATAGAGTATATACTTGATTAATCATTTGACATAGGTATTGGTATCAGACAAGGATGTGTAATGTCACCGTAGGTTATTATCTTCATCATAAAAAGGTGGTTGAAAGATTTGAAGAAATAAAAATTTGGCTTATGTACTAATTTCGTGAGCTATGTTGGTTAGTCGTGTACTTCTGCGCACTTCCTTGTTGTGCATTTTATTATGTATAAAATCTCTAGGCAAAGAAAGCTCTTTATGTTGTACATTGAATGACTTTGGACGTAAAAAAAGAAGCAAGAAAAGTATTATGTATAAATGTAGAGTGCCATATGGAGATTTGTAGTTTCTGCTCATACTTTTACGAAATTTTCATGAAGATAAAAGTTATTTTTATGCGATTTTCAAGTTTTGATTTCATTTTATATTTCATTATTTTAATCTACGTGTTTTCTATAACAACTTAATCCGACCAAAGTAGTTATAACATATGTACTTTAGACGATCACGTACGATATACCAAGGCTGCCTTAGTAATTGGAAGTTAATATTAGCTCTCATAACTAAGTTAAAAACCAATTTAAGGGGGAAGATTTAGAGGGGGTCGACACGTGTCGTTCGAGTCGACATCTGAGCGGTTTGCATCGCTGTCTAAGGGCAATTTAATGTGCTCATTTAAAAAATATATAAATTTTTGAATAAAATAATTTTATGATTTTTCAAAAGAATCGATACATAATAGTTTGTTACAGTTTGAAGTTACCTCAGTAATATCTCTTATAGAATCCGCAAAAGAATTACAAAACAGGGTTGTCTACATACGAGGATCACTCCAAAATTATTGAGATACAAAAAAACTATAT
Source organism: Eumeta japonica (assembly GCA_005406025.1). Lineage (NCBI taxonomy): Eukaryota > Metazoa > Arthropoda > Insecta > Lepidoptera > Psychidae > Eumeta > Eumeta japonica. Next base: position 151,396 of record BGZK01000967.1, on the reverse strand, counting down.
AAGAAAGGCACACGATATTTGCATATGTTCAAAACAATCTCCTTTGGGATCGATACACTTCTGTCGACAAAGTTTCACTAACGAAAAGCATAGCGCCTGTCATTTAGAGAAATAGAGTTAAAATGTTCAGGAATGTAAATCAATATAAAAAAAATGTGATCACGCAAATTTTTTTTTAATTAAAAAAGCAACCACATGTCGAACATAGCGAGGTCTAACGAGCAAAGCGATGGTTTAAGACTATAATATTATTTTCCTTCAAAAATTGGACAGTGAGTGCAGCGATATGAGATGATGCGTTGTCATGATGCAGCATTATGCCTCTAATTCTAAGAGTCTGGAGAACATCTGGTAAGCAGTATTGTGTGTACTAGGATACAGTGACAGTTCTCTGCCCTTTTAGTGAAACAGCTAGTTGACCAAGCCTGTGTTTCCGAAAAAACAGGGCGTACTATTTTCATTTCAAGTACTTTTTTCACGATGATTAATGTTGAATCATCTTTATGAACCCATACTCTTCTTTCCTAACATGTAGGCTAATCATAAAATAGAATATAACCTTCATCATGTGTTACAATTTTATACTATACGGTGACCGCCTTTAGTCAATGACTTTAGCGTCTATCGGCTGTTCCTTAAGGATTGTTGGTGTTGTGTAAGATGGTGTTAAACCTGGCGAGAAACAATCTTTTTATTTATAATTCATCAATCAAGATCTTATACACCGATGAGGATTCAATTCTAAGAATATTTTAATTCATGTGGGAGGTGCATCGATTCTTATCTTTTATCATTTTACGAACACAGGCTATATTATACTATCTGGAATGACTGTTCGCCACTTACGTTTAAAAACACGGCAAGTGACTACTACACGCGTTTTTGTAGTGAAGCGGACTTGCACGCATGCGCAATCGTAACCACGGGAAAACCGGCGTTAGACAGTATCTCAATAATTCCAGAGGGCCCTTCGTATATATCAGTAAATGAATTAACGGACTGATTGACACATATATCACCGGACAGTGCAAACCGCTAAATCTCTAAAATTGCAATTTTGCACGATATATCCTTTTATAATGTAGGCAAATGCCAGTAAGAAGTAATTGGTAATTCGCTTCCTTGTTAATTCAAAAACGGTGAAATGCCATTTTACATAGAAAGTTGAAATATTTAAACTGCAGATGTTAAAATTGATATTTAAACTGTTCGTTTTAAATAAAAAATATAATCTTTTATCTTTTGAATACAACCTTTAAAAGATTGAACTAGAATATAAAGTACGTACATTTATGTTTAAAGCACTAGGTCTATATATTAGAAGTTTAACACAAAGTTTCCTTTTGTAGTATTTTTAAGTTTCACATACACAAATTGACAAATCATCAGAAGTCGATATTACGAATGATCGGAATTAAGAGCGAGACCAGAATTAAAATTAGGAGATCCGCTCATTATTTTGGAAGAAAGAGCAGGATCAGAATTGGAATCAAAAATAAGAGTAAGACGTAATATGGGGTGACAGTAGAAACGAAATCAAAATCGAGAACTAGACCGGTGTTGGAATTATGGTTGACAGCAAGACTATTTGATATAAAATATAAAGGAATTCATTCTAAATCCACGCAGGCACGCCAGAGCCGTCTTTAAGGTATTGGAGGTCTTAGGCGCATTAGGATACCGGGGCCCCTGTGACTTTGACAGAGTACTGTTTTATTAAAATAGGCAGAGAAAGTAGATAAGCAAGGTTTTAGACTTATTTTATTTCACTTCAATCACATTAAATGAACAGACAATATAATATAATCCACAAAAGTATCTCTTTTAGCATTCACAGGTTAGTGTTTATAAATCTATGTTGATAGAGGAGGTACCCTTTCAGATTTGGAATGGGCAAAATCGTTAATCACTTCTTCAAAATCTATGTTCTTGAGCATATAACATTCTATTAACATCAGCGACAAATTGTTTAATCTTTTTTGAAGCATTATACTTCTTCTTAATTCATATTTTATTCTTTTCAATTCAGAGAAGGAGCGTTCCCCACTACAGTTGGTTACTATTATGCTTAAAAAGGTCTCAATACGTTTCCTACAATTGGAAATGTGTCTTCAATTTTGTTTTCTTTCAAAAGATGATGTATTTCCAATATACTATTGGTTCCTTAATTTTCACTATGAACAATTTCTGTTAAATGCATTCTATTCAAGTATTTTATTAAATGCAGACATTCCATTTCTAAATCTTTCTCATTAACGTCTGCATAGGTAATAGTTTTCAGTAAATTATTTGCAACTTTATCTCAACTCTTTGGGATTCAGAGTTTTCAAGCGAAAAAATAAACCAAAACGTTGACTAATATTCTAATACGAACTTAATTGCTGTTTTAAATGAACGCTCAAGGTATCAATTATGGGAATAAAGTTTTCTATTTTGAGTTTCTATTTTCCATTTAGTTGGACTGACGGTGCAGAGCGATCAAAAAATCTTTGATGTGACCTTGTACGTCTTATTCTTAGAGATAAGTCCTTGTAATTAGATTCCGAGTTTCTTTCTTTGACAAATGCTTCGAAGTAATGTAATTTATTCCTGAGGTTAATAATAAAGTCATCAAGTGATGTAAGCAAATTAATTGCTACGTCCAGTGTTATTTTTTCCTTTTATGAAGATAGTTACTTGTTTAGTTCATTCTTTCCAATATAGAGCTCAAAATTTCTGTTATTATAATAAATTCTAGCTTTTTAATTTTTCTGGACAGACTAAGGGCGTCTTCTCTAGTTTTTCGTGCCTGTTCTGTATCTTTTGCGATAGAAATCAAAGCTTTTATTACTTATTTGTAACCTTCACGCAAGTTGCTCACTGAATCAGCTCGGGCTGATCATCTAGTGCGTGAAAGACTTTTAACAACTTTTTTGAACCTAAATGTTCTGTCAATGTATTCTATCGGTAGGTAGAGCCCGAAAAAATGTTGTAAACTTTTTGTACCATTTCAAAAAACTTTAATACACACCCAACAGCATAGACACCTACCATGTTTAATAAATGTCCTGCACATGGTACAAAGGTGGCAAATTCACGTTTCTCTTTTATTCACAAGAATATATAATATACAAACAATGATAGACAATGATCTATTACACTACACAATACGACACAGTATACTAATACTGCCCTGACATATTTCATGCATTATCGTAGTTTTGTCCTCTGCAATATTTTATGGGAATATCATGATTCTCAAAAATTCAAGATGGTTTCCACTAAAAGATTTATATTCTTTAATAGATATAAATTTTGAAAAATGTGTTATGAGTAAAAATGAGTTAGGAGAAAAATTAATTATCGCGTTCTTACGCGGTAAGTACTAAACTCCCTCTTAACTTTTTTTATTGGAAATTTTAGTACAGAATCCCTTTTCCCGCAATTCAAAGTCTTCCTTTTATTCTTTTGTTAAAAAATACGAGAAAATCATGATCCGAACACCTCTTCTTCCTAAAAATCAAATTTAAGTTTTGCCCCCCAAGCTTATCCATGTAATATCCCAAGTGATATTTGAATTTTCATGGGCTGAGTTCGTGCTAGTGACAAAAAAGTAGGTGGAGCCGTTATTTACAAAAAGCGGTACAGTTGGTATCGTTCCAAAAAAATCGAATGGGGAATGAATATGCTATGGGAGTGTTTCAAAAAGAATGTTGTGGAAGTAACAATTGAAGTATGAGGTATGTCAAATAGGAAGAAAGGATGTCAGAAAAATAATGGTTATTTAAGAGTGGCCAGTACTAAATCAGCTATAAATGTATTAAAAAAAATGTTTGTATAATTATCTTTCAGAAAAATTTTAAGATAGAATAATTCAAAGCTTCCATGGAAGAATGTATGAAAAATTTTATGGGAAGCTTGATATTACTTTAATTGTAAATTTTTTCAATAAGTAATTGGAAAAGTAAAATTTCTGAAATTATGGTTAATACGGCCTAGTCTTAAAAATGACGGATGCAAGTAGATTGACAAAAGAAATTTATTATATGAATGTGTATGGTAGGGTTAGGAGACACAAGGACCAAATTGACGATGTTCTAAAGAAAGGTGAAGTCAGGAGCACTCGGAACAGGTGAGCATGCAGGCGAAGTGATGAGTGTGGATGAAGCGAAAGAAGTGTCAGGTTAGCAGTGAATGGAAATCCGTAGTCTCTGCCTACCTCTATGGGAAACATGTATGAATATATGTATGTATGAAAATAATGAGGCATATTTGTTTGATTTTTTAAAGTAAATATATTTTTTGATAATAAATATCGGTTATTTTTTGGTAATCAGGCAGAAACAATGGGGCCCCTATCGATCGCCTGAGTATGTGCCCAGAATGCCCAGTGGGAAAGACAGGGCTGGGCACAGCTGCGTCCGAAACCTAATATGATTATGATCCTTGATAGAACTTTTGAGATATGTGTATTCAGATAATTTATTTGTTAGCTGATGTACACACTAGAACAGTAACTACCGAACTATTTAGCATTTATACTTGTATGCCAAATATGAAACTAAATTTATTATATTTTTACGTAGTCTTTTTTTATTCCGTCATTAGAATTATTTTTATTTTTAAGAAATGCTCGAACTTACATTTAAGTCTCCATCTACATAAAAAATTCATATATTTCATAATCTACATGACCTGGTTGAAAATGAATTCAATAACAAAAGACATAAAACTAAAAATCAACGCCAAAATAATATTTAATATTAACTAGATGTAAATAAACCATATACTATCCTAATTTTAAAATGTTTTTCCTAATTCCAAAAAAATCTATAAAATTTAACATTTTTAGACGAAAATCATAAGTTGTGAAACGAGTAATTTTAAAAATATTATTCCAGAAATTTTCTTAATTTTTAAAAATTTCAAAAAGTTACTCCAGGTATTATGTCAATCTTCAATATGAAAATTAGAATCTCAAAAATCAAACATTTAAATAGTTTTAAAAGCTTTAGAAACCCCTTAAAAACGACCAGTATTAGCCGTTTTTTTAAAATTTTGTCACTCTCAAAATTTCTTGCAATATATATCATGGAATCGGACAACCGGTAAACATCGACGACCATCGTCGCGAATTACAAAAAAAAAAAACATCTAAACCGAACCCTGTCACGTGGGAACTTAATTTCATAACGAGGTCGCACGCAGCACGTCGAACGTTTCTGTCGTCGTGAATCGAGCCCATCGGGAGGTGCCCGACGCCGGAGGGGAGACAAAATATTTAAATGAACTTTTTTCTGCGAGGGCCGCTTGAATTAGGTGTCGATTTCCTGATCTCCGCCTCGGGTCGTCCTATTCAAATACGTTCGGAAGTAGATAAATCCCGGGCGACCTCAGAGCGACGTACAAAAGAGGCGACCGAACAGGGCCACAGACGTACCTACCGCCGGAAACGAGGGATCGCCGTGCGGACGTGCGCGGCCGGCTCGAAGGCGACGGCGTTAATTGTACCGTATGAGATATTTACTTTTTAAGACTTTCGAGATTGCACAGCAATATGATATAGAGGCGTACCTACTCTATGACATTCTCGAGCAGTGACTTGTGAGTAACGTAATTTCTTTTTGCGAACAAATGAAATTCATAAAATTAGAACGAAGTGTTATCTTTATGTTTTGAAGTGAAATTTCTTCCACATTTTTCTGTCGCGGTAATTGAGATGTTTTGGACTGATAATTCTATAAAATGGATCTTATGACCCTTGAATACATTAATTCCGTGGGTGATTCATTTTAAACTTGTCTTTCTATAATATTCGCAATTCATCCACTCGATTAAAGATATTTTATCTGCAACAGGCACACTGATTACCGATTTGCTTCAACAAAAACAGATATGGATTAAAAAAAACAAATACAAATACCATAATTATTATTGTAAAACTAATGTACAATAAATGAATGTTTGAACTGACTCTGTTGAGTAACGAACAACATCAACATTTAATTTCTATATCAGACATTATATTTACAATTACTGACATAAAACTGTCAATATTAAGATGTTTTTAAGAACATTAAATACACCCTTCTTAAATTCTGCATGGAAATTCTAAAATCAATTTAATTTCGCCTATGAAAAATAAATATGAATGCTACAAAAATTTTAATACGAATGTTAATTGTGAGAACATATTCCATCTTACTTGTGCATTTCTTTATTTATTTTTACATTTATATGAAAAGTATTATATAGAGTAGGTGACGTCCTACCGCTATGGTGTGATAACGTAGTTAATCATTCATAATTGGAAGAACCGAATGATGCCCGATCATTGTTCAAAATAGTGTACTTTGTACTAGTCCATATATTTCGATTGTCGTCGTAAAGTAAGTGGGCACGTCAAATGGGAGGGAATTCAAAAGAGACACATTCAAGAGGATCATTGAGTAATCCCCTTTTATACCCTCCTCTTAAGACATCAATTCACACTATAGTAATGATATATTAGGTTTGGCGTATTTTATGCTTTTAAATACTTCAATTAGATACCGTACTACTGACAAACAAAGATATGTCTGTAGTTCAAAACACCTTTGCAAATATTAACATTGATTTTCCACCCGCGACTCCATCCGCGTGGACATGGAACGTGTTTCTTCGTCTTGTATTTTTTCATATTGAACCGAAAAAAATAGTTTTAGTTTAGTCTCGTTAAATAAATTAAATTTCTGCTAAATCCTTATTCAACGTTAAGTCAAATTTAACATATTCATATATAAAGAAGAAAAATTGATAATTAACTTCGCCATAGCTTCGCCAGTATAGACATATCGATCGCAGCATGCACACATGTCATCTTTTATGTCGATCTTACTATTTTATTACTATTGCTATTGTACACGCCAGGACAGTCCTGAGTCAGATTGCGCGGGAACTCATCCTGCCGACTTCTTCCCAGGTCTCCGGGCGCTCCGGGCCACAATCGTCTAGTGCAACTATTTTAATTGTTCACTCTCGCAAAGTATTTGTTTTCTGTATAAAAGGTACAGCAATACCGCACAGGCCCTCGTAATTTGGTTTTCAGTTGTTCGGGCATGAACGAAGTATCTCTAATGACAGACGGCTCACGAGACTTTCTGCCGCCTCGCGCATATCCCCCCCGCCTCAGCGTCTGGCTGATGTCTTTTGTCTATGGGAGACAAACTATGACATTAAACAAGGTAAAATTGCGTAAACAGCTTTATATTTACTTTTACAATCTTTCTCTCAATCCTCATTACGATTGCATTTTCAACAATAAATCTGTCTCTGTCCTGCTCACGGTCCTTGCCTTTGATTTCAAATCGACAGTCGGTGAAAAATTTTAGATGAACTAATTCAGTAGTTTTCTCATGAAAGCAACACAAACAAACGGACAAATGATGGGTGTTTCAGATGGATCAGTTCAGTAAATTTCGTGTGTAAGACAAACAAGTAAACGGATAATACTTCACTTCCATATGCTAGTGCAGATCGAGGGTTCTATTAAAATTAAAATGTCAGCCCATTTTGAATGCTATTGTACGCATATATTCCAAATTAAACGACTTTTTTCAACTTGCGCGACAGCAACTCTAAATTTTCCATTTAAGGTTTTATTTTATACAAAACTGAAATAATATCTACCTGAAAATCCTATTACTATCATTTTTCGTTCTTGTCTACTTTCCAGTATTTTAAATTCCCTTGATACATTTCTTTTAGTTTTTCACTCCATTTAGAATTGAGATCCAGAAAACGTTGAAGTAAAATTCAACCGTAAAATTCAAGACTGAAGGTGACTAATGATGCCTCTAACTTGATATATTTTAGAATTCTCATTTTTCCTGTCGGCCGCAGTACTCGTACTCCCGGCTCACTAAGTTTAGGATTTACCAAAAGGCTGAAATAATATGTGACTGTTAATCTGAATACCTCATTGCACGTCTTTAATTTTAAATGTGTAACATTCACAAACAGAATTCCACCCCCGATCGTTATGTTATGGCTAATTTTACAGAAACGTTGACACGCGTCATTATCAATTTCTGGTAAGACGACGACAATGCTCATCTGCGTACTTTTAATCTCTGAAATGAATCATTACAATACAGCATTTCTTCCCCCATTTTACCCCCTTAAAAAAATGAAATTAAATTCAGAACATAATGAAATTTCCCTATTACAACCGACAAAATATATTACACCCTAATATAGGGATACTATTCCGAACAACAACCGTGCAGAGTCCCATTCAGTGTTATCGATTAATAGCATACAAGGTACAACTGATTAAATGTTCAATGTTGAGACATTTCGATGTTGTCAAAGATGTTCGTCTTTGATATACGTTAATTGATTAACTTTCATATTAATATATTTCATAATTTATTTAACTCTCTAAAAGAAATATAATCTTAAAACGGAACTTTCTAAGTTACTACAAAAAAGAACAACTACATTATATGGGAGCTTCGCTACTCCTGCGTACATCTACGGCTTTACCGTATTCATATGAGTAGCTCAGGCATATGAGGTGAGACTAAAGAGAAAAAATTTGGTAAATACAAATGTGTATGCCTTAAGCGCTCGTGCCATACGCATGTTATTTAAATTAGAGATTTATGATAACATATGAGCTTTTCACCAAAATCCTCTTTTTTATTTTTGATTTTCAAATTGTTTTATAGTAAACTTGAATCGAAAAAAGGATAGGTAATTTCATATTTATTAGACACCATAATGCAAAATATACAACTTCACGTTCAATCTCAACCTCTATTTTAGATATTTTAGCGAAATGGCGGATCAAAACATGAATAACTACTAGTTTAAAAATTCAATTACGGCTAATCGGTACTATATCAAGCTGCAATTTTAATAATCGTGATTTTCAACACTACGTTAAATTAAGTTTAAAAGTTAAATAGTTTTTTAATTATCGTGGTCACACCCAGTATAGACGGAATTTTCAGGCGACAGTAGAAATATACCTACGCTCGAGCTTAAGGCATGCAAAATGAATGAACCTTTTTTACTCTTTATGACCCTTTATAGACAAACGGCGAAACGTAGCTCAATTCCCTTGTAATATTTATACTATATATAGTAGTGATTCCGGTCGCATATAGGCCAGTCTACTATATAACCCATAGCTCCCACTTTAAGCTGTATAGAAACGTACACTCTTTTTCGTATTCACACCCACTTCGGTGGATATTGTGAAATAAACATTAGGCTATTTTAGCCTGGAATCGACGCTAAGTAGAAAGTTAGACCGACAATGATGTGATGTGCTTCTGCTTATTAATAATCTGTTGTGAATCATCTACTCATTAATAATTCGAGACAAGAAACGTAATATCGAGTACAAAATTTTAAGCTCGCAGCGTGATACCGCATTTTAGGAGGAAGTAGCCTGTGTCGCGGTGCGCACAAGTTATAATCTACGACCCTTCAAATTACGGCCGCGCCCGGGGACGGCCCGCGGGGTTCAAATAAAGCTGAGAAAAACTCGTCAAATCTCCCGGGGAAAAATGGAGCTTTCAGTTGTCGCTACAGCGATAACAGACTGGATGATTAAGGGCCTATAGCCGTGAATGAAAATGAAATGAACTTAAAATAATTATGCGTAGGCACAAATATGAATATTTGACCCGCCAAGTATAATATTCTTATACTATTACTTATATTATTACTTGATTATCAGTCTGTTAGTTTGTACCATCTTAAATATACGAGAAAGAAAAGAAAACAGCTTTTCCTTCAAAAAAATTTGTTACCTGTACAAAATAATTGAAATGTACAAATTCTCTCACTTCTGATATATATCTTTTTATCAGTGCTTATATAAGCTCGAACATCACGATAAAGTTAGTACTATATATAAATAATTGATTATGGAAAATTTCTATATAAACTTGAAGACTTTGACAATTTTTGTTGACAAGCCCTTGCAATGGAACTAGACAAGTTTGGCCTGCAAATTCAACAATAAACAAAATATATTTCGGGGCTCGATGTGTTCGATTGTCCTGAAACTTTGCGTAAATCGGATGAAAATACAATACAATGATATAGTACATCTGATATAGTGATTGAGCCGTAAGGTAGCCACAGAGACTCTATAACGAAACGACGTAACTCCATCGAGTTAGGCCTCGTTTGATTTTTCTTCCTGAATACTCTGATTCTAGATGATGTCCAGTACCTCAATAATGGAGCGGAATGGTGGTTACAGGAACTCAGCAGCGAAATGACGTAACACCATTGAGTTTTGGCTGGTTTAATTTGTCTTCACAAGTGCTCTGGTCCTAGATAATAGCCAGAGTCCGTGAGAAAGCCCGAAGCTGGTCATAGGTACTCCATAACAAAACGATGCAACTCAATTGAAATCGTTCACACAACTAACCAGCACAGACTTCGACAGCAAACAATTAACTAGGTAAAATATAATACTAACAAAATTTCACCTTAAAATCTCAATATCAAGTATATTCATAAAAGTCCATTACTTTATTATATCTTATAAATAAAATTTAAGTTTGATGATTATTAAAGTTGTGACGATGATCTAGTTTAAAAGTAGATGTGTTGATTAGAACAAAAGAGTTTTATTGTGACGGTTTTCCCATCTAGAAAGAATGTATAATTGTAGAATGACTAAACAAATCTAGAGAGTGAATGTGTATGATGGTAGTGTGTACCAAGGGTTGCCCTACAAAATATTAGGCATTGACTCAAATGAATACATGCACCCTTTATTGAATGATATCACTTATACGTCTAAAACTTTATAAAAATTCTATTCAAAAAGAACTAAATTTTAAACGCGTGGAACCGACGCGCCAGCATCAAACGATTGATGGATGTCAATGAAGCAAGAGAGATACCCAAAGATCATACGATGCGGAGATGTGTTGTCTTTAAATACCTTTCAGGGAAATTGATGTGAGTTTATGAATACATAAATTATAATACGTAATTATTCAATGCAGTTATCACTAACATAATGTATACACACATATATATATTTCAAACTAGAAAATTCTATTAAAACTGAACTAGATATACGATCACCTGTTAGTGACTCATCGAATACCTGAAATTTTGCATTTAGGAATTGCTATCTTGTGGCTTAGGATTCAAATTGAGATTTGTCAATAAATAGGCGTTATTTAAAAAAGTTGATAACCATATCGGAACATACCTTACTTTAAATACATTCTTATAGTTCAGTATGAAAATAAAGAGAGAACCAAAAAATAAAATGTTTGATAGTTGGCAAACAGTAAGGTAGTGATCATGGGCGGCAGTGACCTAGTAATCGGAGTGCTCTAGCACTCCGATTACTTGGGTCTGGTGCACGGCATCGTCTACGATGCCGTGCACCAGGGCCCCCAAGCTCAGTGGGCTCTCGCACCCTGACCAGCAAACCTCATATGGAATTAGCGAAAAATCTCCGACCTTCGGAATGTAAATAAAATAGGTTGCAACACGACTTTAATCATGGCAACTCCTTTAAAATAATAATAAAATAAAGAGAAATTCCCAACAAATTTCTACTTCTGCTCGAAACTTCTGAGAATGGAATTTCCCTATATTTGTTTTTCTACTTTGCCACCCTAAAAGATTTGTCGTCACATTTAGCGAGTTAAGGCAATAAATAAACGGTCTATAAAAATAATCGTATAAAAATATTAAAACCTTTTATTAAAAACTTCACATTATTTTTAATTTTTTTTCTATAAACTATTACTTGAGAAAATAACTATAAGTATTCTATTTCCAGTATATTATATGATAATATTTTTACTAGAGAAATGCTATTCTTTAGTGCGTTTAGTGCAGTTTAGTATAGGTTAGCTGCAGCTATCTGTCGATTGTATCGAAGACTATCGATATAAAATGTTAACCGGACATTCCGCAACGACGTCTTGTAACGTAGCGTTATGTTATGTTTCTTGTTCCCTGTAACATAAATAATTTTGCATAAATTAGAGAAGTTAAATTATAGATAAAAAAACCTAGTGGTGCGTTTGAACGTAATGTCAGAAACGAAAAGATAGTAAACAAAAATTACCCAAAATTGAAAAATTTTTCACAAGTCAGCCATTTTGCACAAGTAGTTTTGGCCCAAATGATTCTGTTGATCGTCACTCAGATAATGTAAACGCTTCAGAAGCACACTAAAGAAAATTCGATAATTATTGCACTTAAAATATCGCCGCCGATGACGATGTCTTCGATCGTATTAACGACGATGACGTCACCATGTCACAGGTAATAATGGAGGAATTATCGTCCTCATCATTTCTTCAAAATGTAAACGATCAATCTTCTTTCCGATTTACGAACGAAACTTTACGAACAAATTAAAAATTTCAAATTCTTGATATGTGGCCTTTACAGCCTTCAGGCTTTTTCCGAAAGACCCTTATCAGAACAATTCGGAAAACATTTTCAATTCGTACTATTTTTCAACTTATGAATATGGACACCAGTTCGTCGTTTTTGGCTGTATTATTTTAAAATAGTAGATTCTGCCTACTGTCAAAAATTAAACAACACAGTTTCTCCAATGGCCATACGGAAATACGTGCAACGTATGAACTTGGGAAAAAAAATTATACTGTCGACAAGAAACTTAGAAATAAATTTGTAAAGAAGTGTCATTTTGGTTCTTGGTTCTTCAAAGAATATTCAAAGTCATACTTACCCTAGCAAAAAATTTTTTGTCTTTAAGAGAACATCGAAAAAAGTTAAGTATGGAAGGGTACTATGGAAATTTTTTGTTCATTGTAGATAAAGTTTTGGATCTGCTCAAAGGTATTTTTTTAAAGTTTTCTTTTTCTCTTTATTTATTTGTTCATTTTTTTTTTTTGTTTATTTTAATTAAGTATTTACATTCTGTTTTTTTAGAATGTAGAAGTTTTAAATCACCATTTTTTTTTTGTTTCTGGGATGTACAAAATATTTGAATGCAGCAATTGAAATCGAAACCCTTGAAAATGAACCACACTTGAAAATTGTCTGCTAGAACAAATTATAGCGTCACCTTTTTCACCATCATAATAACTAAAGCATAGAACATATCGAAGCTTATCCAGCTAAGCATTGTTGTGAGGTATGCAATAATAACTGAAAAGAAATTGTAAAACTAATAATTAAATTTCCCGCCTTTCCATAGTTATCTATTCTCCTCTGTGATCACTGTCTGTATCTCTATACTCTATGTTATTACTCTTAAAATAAAATGTCTATGATTCTGTGGTAAAACGAGTGCATTACGTAATTATTTCAATTCCTTGTATTTCATTATAAAGTCATCAGAAATAAACCGATCATAAAATAGACAGCCAGTTGACACAGAAGTAAAAGAAGCGTTTCCAGACAGTTGCGTCTGGAAACGCTTCCATGCAGTATTCAAAAATAGCGCAGCAGATTTAGTCAACTGGTTGACTATATTATTTATCGATAAAAATATTGATTTGAAAAAGTGTGTGTGTCAAGGTTATGATGGATCCAGTGAGATGAGCGGTATGTATAATATTAGATATATAGAGGAGGTAAACAGATTAAGCTGAATAAAGGATAGTCAGCCTCACGCAGCGTAGGTACATTGGGCCACTCATAATTTAAATTTGGTGGTAAATGATGCCGTTAGCACTTATATGGAATTACAGATTTTTTCGCAATGTTGGAAAGTTTGTGTACTTTTTCAGAAATAGCATTAAACGTTGGGATCTACTGTCAAAATTCACTGGCAAATCGGTCATCAATTTAAAAAAAACTAAATCCGACTAGATAGTCCAATAGGGTCAATACAATATTTGCAATGAAACTTCGTTTTTTTGATACAATCAAAACATTTTCAGAAATAGTTTTCAAGAGTTCCAGCAAAGATGAGCGTAGTCAAGCAGAAAGTATTAAAATGCTGCTTGACCACGCTCATCTTTATTGGAACTCTTGAAAACTATTTCAAGAACATATAAGAATATTTCATATTATCAGAAAAATTCTATATCAATCTGGACGAGGTAAAAAGACCTTTAGCAGAAATAAATACAAACATGCAAATGTTTGTGTCAATACAAAATTCAAGTGCAAAGCCAGTGAAACTGTAAGAAAATATGGTATACATCCCCATTTTAAAGAAAAAAAGGCAAAAGAAAATTAAAAAAAACATTTTGAGGAATTAACTTCGGATTACCGATTTCGAAACAAGATTTTAATTTTACAACATCCACAATTTTACTGGATGTAGACGAAAGAACTTTTATTAAAAAAGTGTGACAATATTCTGATATAATAGGCTCCAATTTTTCTCTTCAATTTCTTCGCCCACTTCTATCTGGATTAACTAAGGCATGAACTATATACCGATTCTTTAAAGAAACAACGACAAAATATGGAGTATTAAAATGTGACCTAACAGAAATATTTATAGCAATGTTAGTGTTTCATGCAGTTCCTGTTACTTCTGTGTAGAAGCAAGATTATTTAGCAAATTGAAAACAATAAAAATTATTTAAGAAATACTCGCCTAGAAATATTACTTAAAGAAATACAATAACTTCTGCTAAAGTCTAGATTTAGCAGAAGTTATTGATAATCTTGCAAAAACTAAGCCTAGAAAAAGACTACAAATTAAATTGTTATTTTGGTGTCAGTATACACATAAGTATATTATGTAGGTCTGACTTTCATATGATAACTAGAAGAGAGAAGAGAAGGGATAAGCTAGTCTATATAATAACTAGAAGAGATCCTTTAAAAGGATAAGCTTGCCTTTGTACATGACTTGTCCGTAAATAAATTGCTCTTAGTATTTTATGAACAATGAAGTGTTTTACATACAGATGCATATAATCCTTTTGATTTACTTCGTTTTATAGCTCATTATAAATATTATTAATCCAAATATATGTTCCTACACTCTTGACCTGTAGAACCTAGCCGAACACCAGGCCCGGATCTGGGAGGCAAACCGGGGCATCCCGGCGGCACAGAAGGCGCCAAAATCATAATGCTTCACAAAACGCCTAGTATGTGACGCACGTTGTTCTATCAAATATTAATTTGATTTTAAGACGCCCAGTTGGTTTTTGAACACGTCTTAGGGTTAATTCCGAAATGCGCTGCGAGCTACTGCAGCGCAGTATATTGTTGACAGATCATGGCAGGATTTTAAATTTCACAATTTATTAATTTCATAAATAATTAAAGATAAAAAAATATTTAAAAGATATTTTTAAAGGTTTTTCCTTCAAAAGATATTATAATTTTTTTTCTACAAAAATAAATATAATATTTGAAAAATAATAAGAAAGAAGTTTCTATATAATTATGAAAAATGGTACTTATACAGCATTGAAGCTTCGCCTATTAACTATGAATTGTCCAAAATCAAAAATGACTGGTCAAAAGAATGGATATAGGAAACATAACACGAGTTGTTATGATATGTTTCCTATATACAATTATATGAAAAAGTTCTTAGATAATAGATAATAAAGAGTGCAAATTGATTAAAGTCTTCTTATTATTCTGATCATAAAAAATGGCAATTTGTGAGTTTTTTTTAACAATTTATTTCAAACACTGGAAGAGAGGGTGCGCCACTATCAAGTTACTACCCGGTTAGAAAAAATCGTAGATCCGAGGCTGCAGATCACCAAAGCTCACGCAAGACACTCGTTCACATACATATAGCAAGTAGCTTTATTGTGCTTTGCAGTGCTCGATAAAGAACTGATGATAATTATGATAAAATACCTTGCACTTTTATAGTATTTATAAATATATTTATGTTTTGATTTGATAAAACCTAAACAGTTTAGTTAGGGCCCCAGTTTTCTTTTTTGCCCCAGGGCCTTTGGTCACCTAGCTACGCGGTTGATGGAGAGCACCCGATATGGATACCAATCTTGTCATCCCATAAAATATAAGCACCCTTAAATATGCATAAATAAATAAAGTCCGTAAGCATAAAGCGACGTCACGCATTCAGATTCAATTAGATCATGCTCAAGTGGGCATTTACAAAGCTATTAAATATTTTTAATGGATGGCAAAGGCCCAAGATTTTTCGATCGATTCTTATGAGGCCCTTTGGGAGGGTGCACTGCGTAGGTCGGCCGAGATAGGGCCATCAACAAAATTAGGACGGTGACCTGGTTCACGAGACGGGTTCCTTCTATCACTCTCTGAGGGCATAGGGATCCTTTTCCGGATTCACTTGGTCATATATGATAAAGTTGTTAGAAAATGCTTCTTATAAATAATATTTACGAATTAATTGTAAGAAGGAAGTCATTATTATTTAATGTAAGGTGTTTACACGCTCTCATTGTAGGTTGAAATATGTTTATTTATTTATTGTCGATTCGGAAATACAGGGAGTAGAATTGGCAATAAATTCCTTCAGGCCTTTTTTTCTTATAGATATGCAACTTAAGTCTAGTACATTGGTAACCAAACCTTTGTATCAATATTTATTTTATTAGAATATATAATATATATTTAGTTGTGTAAATGAATATAATTTAGAAATTTGTTATGTTAAACAAATATTGTATTTATTTTTCATAAGTTGGACTACATTATATAATATAAATACAGTTACTCATAGAATAATTATTATAGGCACATACGTTATTAGTACAACGGTTAAATGGTAAATAGTTTGAGAAAACTGTACAGAAACCTTTACAAAAACACAATTTTACTAGCGTTAACAAGGAATTTTACTAAAGCAAAAATATTGGAGCAACACTCAGTACACGGCGGCATTTCTGAATAACATCAAGGAATATCTTTTCATGGGCCGCTTTATCACATAAACCACATTTACGGTTAAGCAATAATTAAACGACAATATTAAGAAAATAAAGTTGAGAGTATTAAATTTGAGAAAACTGATTTAAAAGTACTTTTATAACGTGAAAAATAGTTTGCTGATTACTTAATCTTCAAACCTAATTTCGACTACACATTGAAGAATTTTTAGACAAGTATAACCCTTCTATGTACTTTTAAACAAGGACGTAGAATGTTCCCGGTAAGGAAAGATAAAATTTCAGAGTTAAAAATTGGAGTGTTTTCATCGATAAAGTGTCAAATAAAATCCAAATATTTTCTTACTACTCTTGAGGGACACTGTTAAGTTTAAAGATAAAACACAAATTCTCTATCTGACACAGCTTCTAAGTAATTTAGTTTCTCCGCCCTGGGGATGTCGCTATAGTGGATCTCTCTGCAAGAAAATTTGAATAATATAGTTATAGAGCGGACTTCTTATATTATTTATTTTTATTAACGAATTTATAATACATCGTACTTGTACATTGTACATTGTACTTGTACATTGAAAATATTACAATTAACAAAAACTTATTACGAGTAATTCAATGAGTGTAACAGAATAAGACTATTTATAAAACTTTATTTGTCTGTCTGTATCTTTGAACACGATAAGCTCCAAATCTACTGGATATTATTTAAAGGATTTTCACGAGTAATTTTACGGTGGCTTAAGTTGACAAATTAAATTTATTTCGCACGTTATGAAAACAGCGATCTTCCATGGAGCAGATAGGAAAATTAGACTTTTATTACGCAATAAAAGTACCATATACGTATTGATATATACGCATCTCCCGTTTTTGCTCACGCCGCCCAGACCACAGACAACCAAAACGAATTCCGGTGAATACCCACAGCCACCCCTGATGCGTTTGAAACTTAGTACCCTAAAGGGATTTACCACTCCCTACTATATCAAATACATGAGAGACGCATCCGGATGCTTCTTCACCGCCGCCGCTTCTCTCTTCAGCGGTCTCCTACGAGATAACGCCACCTCAATATACATATTAAGCTATACGTAATGTACTAACAGATCAGCCTGACTCTATCAAGCCGAGCTCGAAAGTCTTATTGAACTTAACACAACCAATATCTAAACATAGAATAAACTCCTAGTCTATGAATAGATCCAAAATAATCACTAAGGCCTAGAAGTCATCTCCTATCACTTACTTGGACACTCCCGCGCCTAGATGCATAAATGAGCCCAGCTTGTGTTGGTGTTTCATTGACTTTCGATGCCGCGGTGATTACTTTAAGAAATCGCCCATGAGGCAAGTTGTGCTTCGTCAGCACCATAGCCGACCACGTCATTTTGCCAGGGGAATTTTTTTAGTGGGTTTCAGCTCTACACTCGACAAGCGGGCTATGTTTTTGTTAGCTCCTTCTTGTCGCAAGAGCATAAAAAAAGAAAAAAATATTCTATACAATAAATTTAGTTTTACGCGTCGCTAAAATAAATGTTGACTAGTTGCACTTAAGCGTACCACAGTACATTGAACGACTCGTCACTCACAGGTGACAAGTCATACGTTACGCCTGTATTACGCCTGTTTAGAAGTTGTTTTGTAAAAAAAAAATATTTTTTGTCAAAATTTAACATATCTTCATATATTTCATCAAAATCTTTTCAATAATTTAGCCTTGAAAATGTAACACACAACACACAGAGTTATTTTCTCATTTAAAATATTCATATAAATGTATACATAAAGTTACAACAATAGTTATCACCTCAACAAATCGTAACCGTCACTGTCAACGATATTCAACCACATGGGCGCAGCAAGGCAAACAAACGAGTTGAAGGGCGACAGCAATTATATAATTGTTTAACCGCAAGACGTTGTACGCAGTTCCTGTCCCCGTTTAATCTGCAATCTGTGTACAGTTAACGGCCGTAACGATTATAAGCCCATTCCGCGAGGCTAAATGTTCTAATGAATGTTAAAGATTAAATCTGTTGAAGATTTAGCATAGATATTAATGTGTTAACCGGTGGAGTAATTTTTTGTAGAGATTATCGTGGGTTATGATTATTAGTTAGTTAAACTCTGAGCTTTAATCGCACCAAATTTTTGACAGGCTTTTATCAGATATTTAAATTATAATATAGGCTAGCGTTGAGTACTCATCTACTTGTGTGAAACGAGAATTAAGCACTCTGTTTACGTTTATTGAGACAAATCCATTTTTATTTTAAACAATACGATATGCATGTATTATTTCTATACGATATTTCCTCCGTGGACTTGGAATGTCTTCCATCACCTTTCATACTGAACGATCCTGCTGACAACCCCAATCTAATTCCCGTCTTCGATTTCGGTCGCTGTTCCGTTTCTGATGACGGTCTCAATGACGCTCTTGATTCTAATCCCATGGTACGCTCGCCTTCGACCCTGATCCCAAATACAATTTCGGCCTCGGTTCTGGCCTTCGATTTTGATCCACGTTCCGGTTTTAATTTTGATTCCGCTACCAGTCACAGTTGCAATTTAAACGAAGCTGGGACCAATGCTATAGGTTAAATTACTCGGAAATAGTGTGACTTTGTATAAGTAAAAGGATTTTTAAAATCTGGATAGCAATTCGGCTGAACAGTACAAATACGCGGAATAAGTCAAAGGCAAATGATGAAATAAATTCATTTAACCCTTTTGCATGAAAAAAGCACTCACAAGTGCCAGGATCGATTAAATGGTGTTGGAGTTCAATGATCTCACTTTTATATACATCTGTTTTTGTGTATATAGATTTTCTTAATAGATTCATGGTAAAGTGCTCTTTGTTTTCTGATCTCAATATATGCTTATGACAAAAGCGTATTTGTCTGTTGCGCTCGACAATATTAATACACAATAGGTCGTCATTGATTTTATCAATGGTATTTAATGTTCCGAATAGAATTTATCTGCAACATTTTTGAAAATACATCCCTTAAAACTTATATTAAAATTTGTAAGAAAGTCTTATCGTTTGAATTGGAAAAATGAGGGTCTCTTCCTTCCGGAAGAAGGATCCAAAATCATTCTAAAGATCTAAGATCCCGCTGAAATCAAAAAGTTACCCAATATAGATTCTTCTATATTGGGAACTTTTTGATTTTAGTGGCATATAGTAATAATTTTCATACTTGTTAGAAAAAATTACTGATGTAAGTTAACAAAGCTTAAATTTAATTTAAAGAATTTATCCAAAAAATCCATACTTTCCAATATTTTAAAAAATAATATTAACGTTTAAAATTGCTTTACTCCTCCGACAATTCGATACCATTTTATGAATTGTAAATATTATGCTAAATATAATCAATGAATGTGGTATTACTGTTTTGGGTATATACAATCAACGAAAATTTACGACGAGATCTATATATTATGTCGGGGATAAAGTTTTCTTGTATTTAATATAAATTTAATATCATAAATAAAAATTTGCAGTAAAATCTTTTTCATTCTACTGTTTTTATCTGGTAAGTTTTGTTATCATTATATAGATGACATTCTAAAGCAAAATAAAAAATGAAAACTGTGTCCCGCCATTTTTCCATTGTTTTTCTGTCCACAAAAATGAGTGAATCTAACGAAGAAATTCGATACATTTTGAAGTTTTATTACAAAAGGGATACAAATGGGACACAAGTTGCAAAAAAAAATTGTGACGTCTATGAACCTAATGCAGTGTCGGTAAGAGAAGCACAAAACTGGTTCAAGGATTTTCAGTCCAGTAATTTTGATGTCAAACATGAACCTCGCTCTGATCGACCTGTTACGTATATATTCAATACCATTTTCGATAATGTAGAGCAATATGGATGTATTAGTACTTACGACATAGCGGAAAAGCTAGAAATTAACAACAAAATAATTTTAACCCATTTAACCCAAAAAGCTGAATGTGAAAAAAGTTGTTTACTGGGGTCTCCCACGAGCTTACTGAAAGAAATGTAATGAATCGGTACTCATTTGCGATTCTCTATTAAAACGTAATGAAATCGAACCGTTTTTGATCACTGGTGATGAAAAATGGAATACCCACGACAATAACGTGCAAAAAAAAAACATGTCCAAAAGACAAGCAAGCTTCACAGACTATATTAAAACCCAGACTAACAATAATTTGATGCTGTATGTGTATGGTGGAATTGGAAGGGCATTATTTATTACAAGCTTTTACCGCCGGGCAAAACCATCAATTTGGATCTCTACTGCCAACAGCCGATGAGATTCAAGCAAAAAGTAAAGTAAAAATGGCCGAATTTGATCAACATAAAGGGTATGGTTTTTCACCATGATAACGCCAGACCATACACATCTTTAGCGACTCAACAAATATTGTAAGAGTTTGATTTGAAAATATAATGCATTCACTATATAGCCTTACACCATCAGATTTTCACCTGGTTTGGTCTCTTCAGAAATTTTCAGGTAGGTTAACATTAAGAGAGGATTATCGAAACTACTTATCGAAGTTTTTTGTTCAGTGGTCTCAAAATTTCTACAGCAATGGAATTATAATACTACCTACAAAATAGGAATAGGTTTTTGAATAAAATGGCGTATACATTTTAAAATCAAATGTGAAAAAAATATTATGAAAAATTATCTTGAAATCAAATGTGCAAAAACTTTTTCCCCGACCCTATTTTATGAAGTAGGTAATTAGCGAATTGAGTTCTGCAATTTTTGCGATAAAGCAAATAAAATAATTGAGAGGTGTGGTAATAGTGAGATAGGTATGTTTCAGGTAATTTGAATACATAATTTCATATGTAATTGGCACTAGAGAAGGTAGTCCATATACACACGATACTTCTTTTACTCAAAAGAGCTATTGGCATAAGTACAAGCTAAAATCTAGAGGTAGTCAAGAACGCACTTAAAGAAAACAATAATTTTAATATATGTTTTTAATATTATACGTTTACTAATAAAAATTAACTTAGTAATATAGTAACAATTGCGATTTCCTTGAAAAGCTGTAAACAATGGCACCCAAAATACTGGCTGAATTTTTTTTTTTTTATTATTGAGCGGACCCTGAAATGTCTAATATGATTTATTATAATTTTCAGTAGATTTTGAGTTTTAGTAAAATCAGTATCGGCGTACGCGACTAATTCTGCACACTTAGTTATATCTTGTTACGATCAAAACTTAAATATTATTTTCATCAAGTAAAGCGGAAGACAATTAATTACACCAAGAAAGTTTATTGAAAGAGTCGAGAACGATCCGAGTTTTCTTCATCGTCGTGCTCGTATTAATTAAAATTCGTCTAGCGCCTTTGAAGTTCCAATTCTAATTAAAATCTCTTCGATTAAGAAATCTAAATTCACAAGAACAACAAGTAGAACGTAGGATGTCGGGATTTCAAAGGAATTGTTCTCCGATTTAATAAGTCATAAACAAAGACTAGTTTCTGTTTGTGGCTTCGTCCGTCTGAACTTAAAATACATCTTTCGTTTCTTTATATTCATACATTGTAATATCGATCTCATTTATAGGCCACACCCCAATTACTTTGACAGTTCCGATTTTATAAGAACTCTTTGGTCGATTGGCCCGTCATAGTCGAGATTCAAAACCACTACCATCTGGCTCGAAGCAACACTTTTGACCATTCGGCCACCACAGCTGGCGAGGGCATGCACAAGCATAAATATAATCACTTAAAACGGCCATTAGAGGCAGACGCGTGGTATTTCGACCACCCGTCCGACTTACCCTACCACCCGTATACGGCCACTTAGCAAATGATGGAAATCCATTCTCTCTTATATGTCTTCTTTCTGGTCTAAGAGAATCACCTGTACAGGTTCTCATGAATACGAGTTCTGCCTCCCCCATGCATCAAGTGGACGTATTAAAACTTAGTGCATCACCGTGACACATTCGTTATATTTATTTCACCTGGATGTAACCATCGATCGTTTCCAACGTACTGACATTTTCCTTCGTCATTTCTCCATTCATTTCCGATCGAATCATGCCAAGAGTACACATACTCTTACACCGGAAGCACACGTACGGTCGCTTGATTTAATAAAACCATCCCGTTCTTGTCGTCGATTCCGATCCTGTTTGCGATACGAAAGACGTAGTCAAGGCCAGCATCGTAAATTTTCCGTGAAAACGTCGGGATAAAATCATAACAATATAGCTCTAACATTTGCTCGGTACTAGATTTTTTAAGTTTATTCAATTCTTTTGATGCTTTCTTTGATTTGTGTCTTTATAATTCCGCGCATGTGCACAACTCATATGAGAGATCTTAATTTTTTGTGCAAATTTTTAATTTCACATTGATTTTTACATATATTTCGGTGAATGTTTATATTGTTTCGCTTTGAGATCTAGTAGCTCTTCTCAAGCTTTTGACAACACCCGAACGTTTAGCTAAACGCTTTCTCACACTACAATCTATACTAATATTATAAACGCGAAAGTTTGTATGGATGGATGTTTGTTGCTCTTTCACGCGAAAACTACCGAATGGATTTCGATGATACTGTACAATAATATATAGCTTACAGAATAACACATAGGCATTAATTTATAAAGATATAGTGTGAATTATTCAAAATATAACGATAAGTGTCAAGTAAGTAGGAAAAAAATCTGTCATTTACAAGACATTCTGGCGTGCGCCGCAAAAACCGTTGAAATTACACGTATATAACGTATTATGGCAATGTTTATCTTAAATAGTCCTACAAAAAAGCCTACGACAGCATATATCTATCTTTAATGTGTAAGCCATTATCGCCAAAATAGTGAACCATAAATACAATAATAATTGATAATTTATTTCTAACGCACATTTGGTAGTAACAAATTGATCGTTATATCAAAATAAATACTTTTATCGCATCTGGTGTTTAAAGTAGATAAATTTTGTCTTTCACACTACATCATTTGGACAAATATTTGAATAGTTATGACGATAGACAAGCGAGTGCACGATATTATGGTGCGGTCCGGCGTCAGGGTCAGACCATAAAGGTAGCAGGCATACATTTGAGCACGCAATGTTTTTCCCACGGCTAGCTCTATGTGGCTTGCTCACGCGTTTCTAAATCGCAAAGTCTGCATGTTTATACAGACGAAAATAAATCGTTTAATATAGTTTATAGGAGTATATTGTAGTAGCCACCTATAACTTTTGCATTACCATCAATCATCATATACTTCCGTACCTTACAAACTATAGCGTTTATAATACCTATAATACGTATTAGTGAGATCATCATAAAAAATACTTAGTTCCAATTTACATACATTACACAATATAATTGTTCGAACACATAACTGGAGCATAGCTGTACCGGACCTATTTTCGTTTTTAATTAGTTGGATTTGTCTCCATGCCCAAATAGCAAAATAATAAAAAAACATTGAAAAATTGACAAAAAAATAAAACGCATTCTATCGTCATTATCACAATTTTCCTTCACCATGCGGGTAAAACCGCGGGGTACAGCTAGTAATTTATAATTTTACATAACGCTAACTCATAACAATCACGCTCAGGCGTTTATACTATCACGATGGCGTCACGAACAAAACAAATTTTACACGTTAAACATATACAGACAATGTGACATCAAATATTGTTATTACACTATTTTTTTAGTAATTAATGTTTAAAATCTAACCGTATTTTGTAACACAAGAAAGTTTGATCGGCTATTGGTGTACTTAACAAGCGAAAAGACGTTTTGGCGTCAAAAGTAAAGAATTAATCTAAAAAGCATTCATTTCATTTTAGATTTATGGCAATAAATCTGTTATAGCAACAATGATTATTCCGATACAAAAAAAATTCTGTTATGACGCTTTCAATAACTTCCTGTGTTCCTTTAGAAAATATGGCAGTACCTCGCATAACACAAAAAAATTTGAATTTTGCCTATGGTCCTTCATGGAAGAATGGAGGGCAAAGGCAAAAAAAAGAAATATTGATTTTATATGTGTTCAAAGTGAACTGTATGAAATTTCGAGTCATTAGCTCGAGATATAATTCAGGGTATTTACATTATTCCGTATAATGTAAACAATCACAAAGAAGACACTTTCGATACGAGAAAAGGCAACGAGAAAAAATATCAGTGTTTTCACCTAGAGCGATATACATTGTATTTTATGTTGCCAGTTAAAAAATGTGTGTACCCGTCAATTTTAACTCGATTCAATAACAAGTTTCCAAATCTCATCCATGTGAAAGACAATGCTTGACATATTTTCTTCTACTTTGGTGGTAGAAGAAAATCAGATACTACTAATCTGTTGGATTAGTAGTATCGTATCGCTACAAACATTATACAGAACAACCGATCCCAACACTAACGCAACGCTGTCTATTCATCTCCTCATTAGCATCATGGCAGATTGCAGATACTTTGCCGAATAATATACGGCGAACGTTTTTACGTTGGAAATGATTTTTGAGAAACCTTCGAATAATTTCAAAACGGAACTTGCCGTCGCTGCTGTTCATTCAAGGGCGGTGCCAACATCGAACATTGCACGGAATTGAAGTAAACTTCGTATATAACAACAATTTCCAGATTTTGGTGTACTTTCAATTCTTAATTAAAAAAAAATATAGTACAGATCTGTGATTTCACAAAAGAAGATTCAAGAGAATATGCCTTTGCAAACGAAGATCTAATTATAAAATACTAGTTCTTTTTAGGTTCTTAAAATAGCCCATTCTTTCGAAAAAAAGTACATACAACTTTTTCTGAAAAATTAGGAAAAAGTTTATTAGTCTTTGAAAAATGGGTAACAGTAGCAATTTGATACATGGCATTAATATGTTATTCAAATAATACTTAATATTACTATAAAGAATTGAAAATTCAATGAAAACTAGCAATGCCATTATACATACAACAACTTCAAAAATGACAAAGTGTCAGTGTCAGTAGGAACATCATCACAATCCTTAGTTAATAAAATTTCTCTCATACAAAAAAAAATCTATGTCGTATGTTAGCATTTATACACAATAATGCAACTTTATCTATTATTATGCACTATGTCGGTTATTGGTTTTATATATAAAACACGACTAGAAGTGGTAGCCTCCAAAAATCAGTACTGGAAACAAATAGAAGACATAGCAGAGAAGTACCCGTTCGTAGCCGGATTAATGAACGCCGAGAAGGAAATTATATGCAACGGCGCAGCGATCCACAAGCAGATAGTGCTGACGTCTGCGAACTGCGCACAACTTTCGCCCCGGTACGTAGTGGTGCAGACGGCGATCGTGAACACGCTCAACCTGATAGAGGTCGGATCCACGCGACATCCCAAAGATTTCATATTCTCGTCGGCCGGCAACGACCCGAACGCAACGACCATACACAACAACATCGGCGTAGTGCTGGTGGTGACGCCCATCGCCGAGAACATGATAGTGATGCCGATGACCGACAACACGTTCGCCGGCGAACTGGACGACAAAGAGCTGATCGTCGTCGGTTACGGCACGATGAGGAACCACTCGTCGATGGTGATGCAGCAGCACATCTTCGTGGAGGCGCCCTGTTACAATCCGAAATGGTATTACTGCGTGTGCGGGTTCGAAAAACCGACGACGGCGCCGGAGTACGCGGGCGGCTCGTTCCTGGAGGGCGCGCCGGTCGTGGTGAACTCGATGATCGTCGGCGTGAGCTCCGCGCCGTGCTGCCACCTTCGATACAAGGGAGGCGAGCCCTATAACGTATTCACCGTTATCGGACCTTACCTGCGGTGGATCGACGAGCTCACTGCCGTACGCGCAAAGATCAAACAGAGAAACGGAACGGTAACGATAAGATTAGACGCTTTTGTAATGTACGTGTTAATAATAATTTTAATGGTAAT
Source organism: Eumeta japonica (assembly GCA_005406025.1). Classification (NCBI taxonomy): domain Eukaryota; kingdom Metazoa; phylum Arthropoda; class Insecta; order Lepidoptera; family Psychidae; genus Eumeta; species Eumeta japonica. The sequence goes on along the minus strand of BGZK01000967.1, from coordinate 124,652 downwards.
AAATTTTACATAACTGGTCCCAATATTAATGAATAAATTGAACTTTAAACTATTCTCCTTTTAACTATACTTATTTTTTTGATGTTACTAAAAAAAAAACATTTTTTTTCTAAAGTTTAAACGATGCCTGTTTTTACATTTACTTATTTTAAAAGAAAAAGATTAAAAGTCGTACTGATCAAAAAGCAAATTAAGAAATTGTAATAAAATATTGCAACTGTGCATGCAGTTTGTAGCAGAAAACAGGGTTGAAAACGTAATATTATTGAGACCAAAGTGAGATTGGAAATAGATTTCTACTTTATGCTCTTAAGGGCGGGATTAGCTAAATTGCTTTTTTTGCGTTATTATACTAAAACATTCGTATATGACGGGATTGATAGCAATTCCATTATTTTTCTTCGCCGTAAAAACAACTAATAATAATTGAGGTTCCAATCTGTATATTGATTAAAAAAAACATTCATTCGTTTCAAATGGAGATTCAAATCGTGTTTGGTACGTGGCAAACAGGTTGTACTTTAATTATACTACAACAATTTTCCAATTTGTTATCAATTTCGTCAACAATTTGCCACTAGGCTATCACCACTCTGATCATCAAAATGCATCATTATACAAAAACTGACTATGGAATTGAAATGGTGATTTTATTTTGACTAGCTTAAAACCACATTTTTTTATAAAATATGTTTTGGTTTTTACAAGAGATTTTAAAATACCTTCCCAATAAGCTACAGATTTGAGATTTTAACTAAACATAAGTCGAAACTGAATTACAATGTACAATATTAACTTATTGTCTTTTTGTCTTTGTTTCTTGTTATGTTGTAATGTTGTTCTCGTTTCTTGTCATATTTGGTTTTTGTTAGAGAGTAGACGCCGTTAATACATCACTATTGAACTATTAATGCATCAATTATCTATCCCAAGTTTTTAAAATTTTACTAGTATTTATCCGCCTATTAAAAAATCTTAGCCACAAAATGGAATTAGAAATTTATATGGGGGCTATGGAAATTTTAGACCATTTTAAAAACATGACATAATTAATATATTTGTTAAATATCGTTTTGTGTTACGTTTAAATACAAAAATATAACCAAAATTTCAATCGGGACTTTATGACAACTAGGAGTTATTCTGCAGTACCAACATCAACCTTTTATTTGCTATGCTGGAGGAGTGACGTTCCCCACATCGATGCTCGGCAGAGCTTTCTATATGATATTTTTATCCGTCTTCTATGCGTCTTATAGAGTTAACTCTAAGATAGTCCGATTGCCCATGTATATAAAATTGCACTCGGAAAAACCCTTCTTTTGTTCTCATTGTCAATTGTCTCCTTCCTAAGCTTCTGGGAATAAGGGCTCTTTCAAACTGTTTTCATTTTAATTGCAGAAATAATTGCGTACTTGAGAGCTGTAACGCTATAAATGGACGACCTCACGACTTTCTTTGTCCTGATCATGTACGTCGTTAATTCTCTGCTGTCAACCATTCTGCATTCCTTCGAAGATCATTTTCATTTCTTGCTGAGGTCGAACCTGTTCATCATGGCAGCGAGCCCGGCCTCAAGTCTGTCCCTCCTTTCAACGTACCTGCTCCTTAATTTGCCGCCGAGCCAATAGGCTAGTTGACAAAATTTGGAAATTAGTTTAAAACTATAGCTTAGCATCTATTTCACCCCAAAAATATATTATTTTGAGTCTTTAGAAATGAACTTGAAATTGACCGCGAAAAAGGCCAAGACTGTCATGGCGTCTTGAATGACGTCACACCTCGCCAAACAGTCGTGTTTGTTTATGACAGTCAGTTGTGTTTTTTAATAAATAATGAATTCCTCGTATTGTAAATACTGTATAGTGCCCCAGTGTAAAAGTACAACGATAAAAACGCCAGACAAATTATTCATATACTTTCCAAACAATGAAGAAATACGAAGAAAGTGGTTAAAAATGGCAAAGAGGCAAGATGCTCTAGCTTTATCAACTAATTCCACAATTTATTTCTATGAAGATCATTTTGATGGAAGTATTAAATACAACTTGATATATCTATTTATAAATTTGTAGTAAAAGAAATGAATTTAGGAAATATAATATACCACACGTAACCTATAAAATGTTATAACTTGAATAGGGTTTTATGATTTATTTGAGTTAAAATATTGTTTTCGTTTTATAAAATGTAATGTAATGCCAAGCATAACGATGTCAACGTTGAGCAAATTATTGCTGTTTGCTCTGCTAAATCCTGATTCCATGGCAAATTATACCTGTCTTTCAAGCTGAAACTAAAAACGAACTGTATTAATTTAACAGTAATTGGTGCAAACTCGAAATAACCTGTTCACTTTTTACGAAAATGACAGCTACAACATAGCGTTTCGCGCTGGTTTCGCGAGGTGTGACGTCACACTTCTCTAATTGGTGTTTAGTGTCACGTGATTAAACGCCTCATTTTGTCGATTTTATTTTCCGAAAATATTATTAATCTTTTATTATTTTTGTAGCGAAGTTGTGTTTTATTTACTAATTATCACGGTTAATCATTTGAAACTCAAAGCTATCCCATTTATTCTTAGTGGAAACAAGCCTATTGTTGAATCTGCTCCTTCCCCTCTGCCCCCAAAGCCATCATCCATCTGTATCCTTTCGGTTCGTCCGTTTCTTCGTATATTTATCTTAACATATTTGAATCCTACTTCCAATATCATATATTATAATATTCATATATTACGCTGTACCAGAATTGAAACTCGAGAATCGAAGTAAAAAGGTGAGCACAATGAAACTGATGATTATTTACAAAAACGCACAACGGAACCGCTAGAACAGTTTTAATTTTTTTTATTTATTACACATACTTGATAAAATAAACCCGTTAACGCACAGCTGAGACGCGCACCGTCGATTCGATTCTGAACGCCCATATTCCCCTATACATATTGAACCTTGAGTCATAATTTCTAGAATCGTCTAGTTGTCATTGTCATATTTAGTTGTAAACGCAATCTTTAAAGAAAAATTACACGATCCAGCCTATCAACATTTACAGATTTCGCAAACAAATCATGCGCACTATTTGAAGTAAACATCTTCGGTCCTATTCTGTCACTTATTGACAAGACGGACATATTTTTCCTACATGAAGCACAATAAAAGCACTTGAACGACAAAATAATGTTCAAAATAGGCTATTATTTTAAATAATGCTTTGTTAGGCTACATATTATATATTTAAAAAATGGAATTTTAAAAGATCAAAAGAAGAAATACACCTTATTTTACCTGTGACATACCACGAACATAACCCTACGAAATATAGCTTATGACACGTATATTGTCGAGTCGAATTCAACTATGACCAACGACGTTGTACATAGAATGAGGCTATAACCATTCCAACCGGTTAAATAATGTGACGCTTGCATGAAGACCTTAAAGCTCAATTCACTACATTTGAAATAAAAGGATTGTGGGAGAGTAGCTTCAAGAGTGGGGTCATTTAAAAAGCGTGATGCGACAACAAATAATACAGACTTCATGACGTAACAGTGTATAAACTTACAGAAGCAATTAATTAAAGTCTCCTTTCGGAAACCTTGTCTTTTTGACCCCTCTTTTTTACTCCGTCATGGAAAAATAACTTACTCTCAGATTTTATTCTTTAGTTGAATTTCCATATTCATTACTAGTTTATTAATAACAAATAGATACATTTATAATTATAATGAGTCTAATCTAAACTCTTTAAGCGCTATATTCTATACGTACCTATTAGATTAATAGAAACGTGCCCACGTTTGGAAAGTGTTATAATCTTTTAAAACGTATCAAGACTTATCATGATTGCGTTTAAAATACAAAATACAGATATCGTAATAGTATAATTTGTTAACGATCGCGATCGAGACGCGTTGCTAGTTTGACCCCGTCGTTATCAACGACAAAGTCAAATGTCTACGTTAGTTGGCTCTGCGCGTTTATACGGCACGCATTATTAATTTTTTTTTCAAAGTTTACTTAAAAAATGAGTTTTTTAAAAGAATTTGTACGTAGAATGAGTACGCATCGTTGGCAACCGCTACAACGTGTAGGTATAATAGGTGTGCCTTTTGAAAAAGGTCAAAAAAAATATGGTGTGAGCGTGGCGCCGGCAGCGATGCGCGCCGCTGGGCTCGTAGAAGCGCTGAAAGAAATAGGTATGTGAGTATGTAATATGTATTTATTTACCTTTTAGACTACTTATGTAAAAAACCTAATAATTAATATCACACCTGCATATTAGTTTTTTAATGAAAACTTCTATAGGTACGTTAGGCGATTTTCGGATGTAAAAAATATTATGAGTTTGCGTCACCCACACGCTAATGCAGCAGTGGTGGACTTCCGAAATTGCCGCCAGTAGACTACTCGAATTTTACTGCCCTTGCCGATCTCTACAATTCTAAGTCTAATTCGTAATGATATTAATTATAATCACTTTTTTTTATTCAATGTAATTATAACTTTATGGTCTATACACTATCGTCCTAATTACACCAACATTTTCCCATAATTAGTATAATTGTAGATTAGACGGCCAGTACCTAGATTATTTTTACAATCCAATGATTTAGTTGAGATTGCGCAAGAAATAGTTTTTGTGTGTATTTCTGCACTAACAAAAGCTTAATCGTGTGCGGTCATGAGGCAGGGCAAGGCATGCCTTAATAGTACTTACACAAAAGTGTACATTCAATATACAGAATTAAAAAAAAATTATTGCCCTTACAGCTTAAAAATAATACATGCAATTACTTCATAATAATCTGATAACAAAACTTTTACAATTTCTTCTCACGTTCCAAACGCGACTACGGAAATTGTAGAAAAAATTATCAAAATGGTAAAATTTTATCACAAGTTGAATTGTTTGTGTGGACATAGTAATATTTAGATGTATATCAAACTTTTCAATTTCTGTAAAACTTAAAAAATTTTGAGCTTAATTTGCCGCCCTTAAAATCTGTCGTCCTAGGCTCCAGCCTACTTAATCTACTGGTAAATCCGCCATTATAATGCAGTATACGTGAAATATTCTTTATGCACGTTGGGAAATTATTGTATTAGGAAAATTTTATAAGTTCGCATCACCGTCATGCCAAAGTTAACAGTTAATGTGAAGGAACAGTAAACACGAAAATTTTTTTGATGACGTGAATATTGTATTTTTAAATTTAATTCGATTGCAATATTATTATTGTTTTGTTTAAATTAAAGTGCTCAAATTTTGCAATTCACCTCAATATGCATATTGACATTTTTATTCTATCATGCGTTTTGATTTATAAATAAACCATATAAAAATGTTTGTAAATGTTGCTCCGTTTGCCAATGGATGTGCAAACCATATTAATATTAACGATTTTAATTTAATAATTATGAAATGTTAATTTTTGATATAACAGTTAATTTTAGAATCTCAAATAAAAATACTGTTATTTAATAGTTTAGTTTTACTTCTATTGGTAGTCCCCAAATTCTGCCTATTAGTGACTTTTTCTAATGTAAAACATATTTATCTTATTTAAAGTTCTGCGATTTACTTGAAATGGCTCTGAAATCTCGTAACGGTGATAGGAATATGAGGATCAAACGCATAGCGGGAAAATTTTGATAGATAGAAGGTGAGAGTGTCGAACAAATAAAAGAGGTTTTACACTTGGGTAATCTGTTTATAAATAATAGTAACATAATAGGTATGTCGAAAGAAAAGTGAATGCGGAATATAAAGTGAATGGGGCCTTGCTTGCTATTATGAATAGTAAAAGTATCTCACAATAAGCGTATCTGGCTATCCATAATAGGGTCCTGATCCCTATATCTACTTTGCATGGCAGTGAAAATTGGGTATTGCAGAAGAAAAATGAAAGTAGGATAAATGCGAAGGAGATGCGATTATACGTAATATGTTTGGTGTTCCTGAAAGATACATGTAGAGACAGTGATGTGAAAGAGCGATGTGGTTTGCAGATGTAGTGACTAGCGTAGAAAAAGGTGTGTTGCAATGGTTTATCAATCTGGAAAGGATAACTAAAAGTAGACCAAAGAAAAATCTATAGAGCAAATATTTGTGGTGCAAAGGTTAGTAAGGGTCGCCCTAGAAAATGCTATGCAAACAATATTGGTGGCATATTAAAAAAAATGACCAAGAGCTGAGACCATGCTCATTATAGGTTCTGAAGCTATTATTATAAAGATATCCACTACAGACGAAAAAAGTACGTTCTCACATTTTTGCCATGTTTCCCTCATAGAATAGTTAATAGCACTTTAGTAGCCTATAACTAGAAAAAGAAATAGGTATGTCGACTATTACTATTAAACTAGTGTAAACTAAATGCATCAGCGAAAAAGCGTATGTTCATAGCATTTACGTCCTTTTGTTGAGAAGTGTAGTTTTTCGGCAATAACTAAAAAAAAACTGTGTAACCGACCATATTCAAATTAGTTTACTTTGAAATTATTTATTAAGTGTTACCTTAAATATTTTTTTCATATTTTTAGACATACGGTTTACAAAATAGAGGGGGAGAAACACAATGTAAGATTCGGAGCGATTATTTCAAAAATTACTCACGTAATCACAAATATTGCTTAGAAACCTTAGTGTTTTTTTTAAAAAAACTGTCGAAATATATGCCACACATTGTTTGCTGAAAAAAAAATTTTCAGCTTTTGTTACATATGTGGAGTGCCCCCTAGAAATATTTATTTTGGTTTTTTAATCACCAAAATAAGTAGCGGCCTATGCAACACGCCTACACTTTATCAATATACGTATTGTAGTTTTTGAATAAATCGCCTGTGACATACGGATGGACGGACGAGCATGACTAAACTACAAGGGTTTTTGCCATTTTAGCTCGGAACCCTAAAATGGTCAAATTCCAAGCACCCTAAAGCGACTAGCTCACTCGAAAATATTAATGGATGTCTGTGAAGCAAGCCAGATATGTAAAGATCGTAACCATGTGAAAATTTATAGTCTCTGTCTACCCTTCTAATAGGCGTGAAGAATAGACGTGAGAGAGTGTATATAATTATTTTAACTATACAATATAATCTATATTAATGGATATACAGAGTTTTATACCTGATTTCTAACACAAGCCCTTAATTTCTCATTAGAGGATTTAGATGTGAAAGACTATGGAGACATAGAAACTCCGGCGGGCTTGAAAGAAGAGAGCCCGGTGAGCAACATGGCGAATTTGCCTGCCGTGTCCGCGTGCAACTGCGTGCTGTCGGAGCGCGTTTCACAAGTGCTACGAGATAACCGCGTTGCCGTCACGATTGGTGGAGACCACTGCATCGGATTGGGTGAGTAGAATGATATAATAATTTTCAAATGTGTCATATACATTATTCTTAAACTTGACAATTGAAATAAAATTTTCTTTAGGCACATTTTGTGATATTTTCTGGAAGTAAATCAGTGTTATGACCTTGAGGCCGGCGATTCACTGACAGTCACGGACAATCGTCGAACGAAATACACAAACCGCTCAAGCAATCACTGTCACCCACGCAAGCATTCGTTATAAATTACTGGAGCATTCGTTGTCAACTGCTCGAACAGACTTCTTCAAAAGCTCGAGTTGCTCACAGTCGCAACATGGTTTGAGCGGCGAGAAGAGGCTACTGTTCAAGCAGTCGACGGCTTGCGAGCAGACGGTGTGTATGGGCTCAAGTGTTGTGCTTATGACTGCTCAAACGGCTAGTGAATTGCGATGAAATATTTTCCATGAAAAATTTAGTTTGTTATGCAGTTATATGTAAAACGTTAGGTATAGAACTATACCTACCACTTTAAGCAGCAACTGTATACACCTACGCCCGTGTATCGCCGGCCTTAGATGCATTTTAGGTTTTCGCTAAGGAGTAACTTAATGTTTTGACCATAACGAAAGTACCGCGTAACAGCCATAATCTATTTTTCTGGTTCTTTATGCCTAGCAGCGGAACCCTAATAGGATCACTCTCGTGTCTGTCTGTCTTGATGTCTGTCACAGCCTCTTTTCTACCCAATCCACTAGACGAAAAATTATGAATTTAGTAGATGTACAAAGTTACGTGAGCCAATTACGAACTTATATCATAAATAAAATAATTCCGATTTGTAGATAATATTGTTTTAAGAATTTAGAGTTTAATATTGGGGACTGAATTATAAAATAACAAAAATGTGTTAAGTGTGTCAAATGAAAGGATTTCTTACGAAACACATAATCACATTTTTTAATATTAAAATACCAATTAAAGATATTGGAAATATTTAATATAAAGTTGACCATTCACCAATATCTCCAAAACTACTACGTCTAAAATTTTAAAAGAACCCAGAATATAAAGCTTAGTTTTTGACTTTCAATCCAGATTCCAATGCATGCCAGGTCTGAAAACATTATAATGCATATTTTATGTTGATTATTTCAGTAGTTACCTGCATGTGAAAGAAAATCAGAAAATATTTCGCTACAGTCTATCTTTTAATTTAAGGCACCGACACTCTGTGGGCAGTTTTAGATTAATTGGTTAGATAACTTTGACATGAAAAAATAAACCTTTTTTTTATATCATAGTCTAGGAGCAAACGAGCAGATGAACCAGAATAGATGGTCACCGTCGCCCATGGAAGCTCGCAACCCAAGAGGAGTCATCAGTGCTTTGTCGGCTTATTCGGAGGAAATAGGATATCTAATGGAGAGGATTGGGTTGATGGAAGGGAAAAGGGGAGAGTGGGCTGCCGGAACTCTCACTCGCCAGACGAAACGAACGGCAGAAACTACTACTTCACATCCCTTATACTGTGAGAGTGTGGTACTTCACCGGTCGAGCCGGCACATCTTTGTGCTGCAGCAAAGTTGGCCACAACATGGCTTTACCCCAGAACTTTCGTTTTTACGTAAACGTATAAGGTACAGTGCACAAATTTTTGCATAAGTACAACTGTCGTTTGTACAAAATTAAAAGTATGTAAGTTGGCTCAGTAGCTACCACTACAAAAATAGACAACTTTGCACTTTTACTTATAATATATACTTTGACCAAAATACACTCTGTGTATAATATTGAACTTCATGGGACGCGAAGAGATTTAAATCTTACTAGAAAGTACTTAGTAAGTACTAGAGCAAAAAATGCGGATGTTATGCCTCCTTAAACGATGGGGAACTATCTGTTGGCGAGACGACACTTCGCTCGCCCCGCCGGTCTCGTTTTCTCGACGTGCCGGAAGCGTTAACGAGATCATTTATGGCACCACAGTATAAACTTTCATTTCCGTAGTTAATTGTTTATATTATTATTGGATAATTCCGCGCTCGAACGACCTTCTTATTATTTTATTAAATGCGCGTGCGCACCGTCGGTGTTCACCGCCGCCTCGCCACCGTCCCGCCCCTCTCAGTCAGTTTTTTGTATCAGAGGAAAATTATTACAAATTCTGAAATGAAATGGTGTAAAAAGCCGACAAATCGTAAACTTAACTTATAGGAAGCAAATTGCTCAATATAATGCAATATGCCATACACCTAATTAGGCAGCAATTAATGATGCGCGAGATCAAATTTTTTCTATACAAATATTGCCAATGTCCGCTTTATAATCATATCATTTTAATGGGTTATAATTTCCGAATGAAAAGTAAACAAACGAATAAAAAATACAACTTTTAACCATTACGATTAAAAACTAGAATGACAGCCCTCTACAATTAGAATATTAATGTAGATTTATTTACCATAAGTATGCCGAATCTCGACAACCATGATAATGGTCAAACCCTAAGTTACAAACGTCAAGACGCAAGATCGACTAAATATCTTAAAATCGATTATCCAGGTTCAGTAGACGGCCACTACCGCGTCAACGAAGACATGATTCTGATTTGGATGGACGCGCATGCGGATATTAACACAAACAAGACTTCGGGTTCGGGGTCCGTGCACGGCATGCCGGTCGCGTTGCTGGTCAAGGAACTAGCAGACTATTGGCCCTATCTGCCAACTATGGACTGGCAAATTCCCAAGTTAGTATTGATAAATAACAATATCCACATTCACAAGACGATGAATATAAAGCGAAATTGCAGCATCCCATCCAACAACTTCATGTAATGAATCCGCCAGCATGAGTATAAATATTTACTAAACTCATTAATGCCTCTCTTGTTTAATTAACGCGAGCACTATAGCCTGAAATAAGAAGTTCGTACCAAATAACAAGAAATAATTTTATGAAACTCCACATTAATCGCCTCACACACTGCTCTGATGCTCTGGTAAAATCAGAGCTTACCCACCTGTAGCATTGCTGTCCTTCGCCAATGTATACTTTCGAAATTGGTCATCCACTTACGTTCGACGGACAGAGAGCTTTTTTGGAAACAATCTAACATAATACATAACCATATTTTCGAGTTCTTCTTTTTACTAATTTCCGTTGTAAAATAAGAACTCTTCATTTTTCTTCGTTTGTTTGTCTATAATAATATGTCGAACTCATCCTTTGAACATGAATAACCCAAAAACACATAATATTGCACGGAGCGATTTTCTCTACCCATGCTTAACCCAAAAATACATATTGATCTTAGCTTTAGAATTTTTTAGTTAAAAATTTTCCTAAATGGCATGTTTCAAATGAAATTATTTTTTCTCAGTTTATTATTTTTTTACTGTTTTATATAATTACTATATATAACCATAACAATAAGTATTCAAAAATATTATTAAATGGTAATAATAACATATCTCGTTACACAACCACTTCCATTTCTTATATATTTTCAGATTTTCTATCAAAAATCTTGGATACATAGGTCTTCGCTCAGTAGACAGATATGAACGCTTGGTCATCGAAAAGTACAATGTGCCTTGTTTCGCAATGGAAGACATTGACGAGTAAGTTTAAGAAAATGTTGACAACTAAAAAGACTTTAACTTCGATAGGTTACAGGTGTAACTACCAAAAGTCCTGTCTAGTGTTTCCACTAAAGAAAAAAACTTTGTTGTTCAAAATTCATCAGTTTCCAAATCGAGTGACAGTACACATTTTTTTTGTATCGAGTTTTTTTTTATTTTATGTTAGTTCTTTTGTTTTTTTCTATTTAGTACAGTATTTCGACACCTTGATTCAATTTCAGGAGCGTTTGAAAACGTTCACCCCTAAATGTGTTGACCCGAAAATCAATTTGAACTAAATTAAATTGGGCTAATCAATATAATCCTTGATCAAACGTAGCATTATCAGAGCTACACGCTAGAGTAAGCCTTTCCACTCAATGCAATTCTCCGGTTTGTTGTTCACTCAAATGCATCGACCTTTGTGTAATCAAATGTAATCCGTGTGCAAACACGTCTAAATAGCGGCGCAATTTATTTTTTATTTTATACGCAGCCCAGCAAATCAATATTTTTAGTTACTACACTACATTTCCATTTTTATCCCTTTTCTTATTTATTTTTTTACTAACTTCTTTCGCTTTCTATCTTTTCCTTTTTAGATTTTTTATTTTATTTAGATTATATAATACTTATTTTTTTCACATTCTATTATTTTTTACTTACTACGTTATAATGCATCTTTAACTTATTCAGTAGGTTATCCTGTTCATTAATAATAAATATTTTTTCATTGATACTACGCATACTTTTTGAATTTTGAAATACATCGATACAATTACGATATTTAATAGTCAATTTACAATCATGTGAAACAAAGTTTATAAACAAGTACTACAAAAGTAACAAAAAAATAAACACTATTTTTAAAACTTTGAAAATAATTAAAGCATGCCAATTAATATTACACAAAATGAAATTTATTAAAGTATGGATATTTTATATTCATTTATGCACTGAATACACCTACTATCTAATAATATTACACGTAAAAAAAACACTGTACAGTAAAACCCGTGAATTGTGAACTCTCTCGTCATCAAATAGTTTGAAAAGTGTCAATCTTTTTAACAAATTTTATTTTCTTTTACATTGTTTTAGTAAATCATTAGATTAAATAGATTTAAGGGGTGATCTTGTCATATAATGATACGTAACCTTTTGTTAATTTTTTTTATAAAAAAAAATGCTCAGATTATAAAACGAAACCTGAAAATCGTAAACTCGCTGTTTGAATAAGAATAGTTGTTTGTAGTGAACTCGTGAGTTAACTCGGTCGGTTTAGACTGTAGCGCTCATTCGCCACTCTGGTTCTGCGAAATAGAACAGTGTAGGGAGAGGGGATACGATGCTCTATATTGACGACAACGCATGGAAGACTTCATTTATAGTAAAGGTTTGGAATCACACAATATTGAAAGTCAACTGACAACGTTCGCTGGTGCTAATGGTGTAATGCAATATCGACCTCACCCTATAGACACGTGGCGTTGGAGTTGTTGGGTAGCGGGTACTACCAGAGGCGATAGCCAGCGATCACCAATTAATAGTTTATGAGGTTGATGGTATGAGAACGTCTACCGCGTGCGTGGAGCCGATCGAGGAGCTAAGCATATTACTTAATCGGGGTGTGGACTAAGACCGGTCGAATCGCAAATACACTTCAAAAAGGGACGTATGAATTTGAATAAGCCTATGTCCGCAGCATATAAGCAGTTGCGAGACATTATCTCTGAAACAGCATACGAATGCTCGAGAAGGAGAAAAAGAAGAACAGACAAGGACTTTGAATGGTGGTCCAGTATTCTGGATTGCAACCGTGAATAATGCTGTAAGAAAATGCAAAAAAGACAGAAAACTTGAAAGAATGGTGGATTGATGGAAGAGATAGCTAGAACGAATATCACGCAGTAAAACTGAGGTATATAAAGATGATGTAGGAGGTGCAACTCGCCCACTTTAGAAATATAGCAGAGATGAGCAATTCTGATACCTGAGCCATGGCCTATCGGGTTGCTTTGGAGCGACTGAGACCGCCCATTAATGTTATCCGCGTTATTACAAGTATACAACTTGCTCCTCTGCAACGTTTGGGGAGGCAGTACATACTCTAATGGCTGCCTTATACCCGGATTATGATATAAGTAACTACAAAGAATATTATAAAATGGTTAAGTTACTTTCGGGACTTGCACCGTCTGGCTCAGATACGCCTCCCCTCATCCGTTCGGGACTCGGTAACGGAGTCAGGACGCTGTACAACACGACCCCAGGGATTGATGGATTGAATGCAAGAATAATTCAGAGTGCACAGAACGCAGCATCGGCGGAATTCGCGGCGGTGTCTACGAAGTGAATCACAAAGGGCGTGTTTTAGACGCATGGAAGGATGGCAGGCTCCTTAACCTCCCCGAGGGCAATGGCACGTTCTTAACTGAGCCGAAGGCCAAAGGACACCAAAACCAATCACCTTGTTTCCCTTCCCGTACTTCGGAAAATTCTTAAGCAAATTATATTAAAATGTTCTTCTTAAATAGCAATTAGCATATCACGCGAACAGCACGGGTTCTTTCAGAGAAGGTCAACGCTGAATGGACTGTCAAAAATCGTTGGCGTAGCCAGGGAGGCCTCATCAAAATACGTTCAGGCAGTTTTCTCTATATCTCTGAAGCAATTGACAATGCGTGGTTGCCCATTATGTTGGTCAAGGTAAGCGTGGGGGCTGCCGGCTGAATGTATATCGAATGCTCCAGGAATACTTCACGAGGCGGCGTGTGGGTTTATTTTTGAGTTCTGCAGTATATTGGACGGATGCAACTATGGTGTGCCCGCTGAGCTCGATTCCGAGGCCCACGTCATGGAATATCTTAATGAGCGATATGCTGAGATTACCGTTCCCGGACGGTGTACGAATTGTCGTACATACGATGACGCAAACGTCATGATCGGTGGCGAATCGAGATCTACTATAGAAGAAAAATCCCGGATAACACTTGAGGCTATTAGCGAATGGAGCGGTCGAAACAGGTTGGAATTCACCTCCGCGAAGTCACAAACGATGACGATGACAGAGACACTTCAGCAGTCACTCAAAATTAGGCTATCTATAAAACCGATCAGGACGGTCTCATCGGCGAGTGTTCTGGGGGTGGTGCTCGACGTGTCTCCCTCGTTTGCACAGCATGCGACTAGCATAGTAGAGAGGGCGTCGAGGTGCTTTAGCAGATTGGCCAGAATATGTGCGGCGTCCTGGAGTATGAGTTATAAGGTACTAAGAGTCGTACAGGGGATGTTCATCGCCACAGTTACATACGGAGCGAACTGCTGGGTGGATTGTGTGAGCACATACATGGCTCGCAGTAATGCTGAAAGGGCAGCGATCTCCACTAATTCTCCTCACCAAAGCGGATCGGTCAGCATGGCTGCATTGTCGGTGCTAACCGGGTTACTACCGGCGGACCTTAAGATAATCTGTGCTGAAAGATTAGATTTGAGCTTGAAGCCACAAGGCGGAAATGGAGACTTGAAAAAGAAGCCTTTGGGATGATATGGTTTAAATAAGATTGGATAGATGGACGAATGAGACACATGGTAGAGAATTATATCGATTCTTCCCGGACGCGGCGAACTGTCTAAGTTTTGTGAATTTTACGAGTTGAGCAGAATTATGAGACATAGTAACACCTAACGAGGCATGGCTGCTTTCCAAATAGATTATACGAGATGAAGCCGAGTGCTGTTAGCGTGTTCTTATATGCGGTTTGGAGGGAGGATGTGCACCACGTCTTGTGGACATGTCCTCTGTATGAACAGTTGAAGATGAAAATGATGAATGGTATTGAGCGAACGACAGTAGATTCGATGTATTACACTAATCTCGTGAACTACAAGGCTGGTAGAGTTTGCGCGTGCATGACTCGGATCGCTTGGCAGACTAGAGCATACATTAGGAACTGCTCGAAGTCGAAAGACATAAATGTGATTTTAAACCCTATTAAGGAAGAATGGACTAAAAGAATTAGGCATAAAGCAAAAAATAAATTGTAGAAAGCAAAAAGGTTGCAGGACTAGATTATTGCTGTCTGTAGCGCTTCTGCGATACAGCCCATATAACGGTAATGTTGGAAGGGCCATGGGAGATGGTGGACTTTCTTCTAGGGAAGGATGCAAAAAGATTATGAAAATACCGAGTGCCACATTCCTATAATCTAACCTCCCGATCTGGATCTTGACGTTATTGGACCTCCTTTCCTCACTAGGGAAGGAGGTTAAAGAGTATAAAAATCAAACTGATCAGATAAGCCATTCACTCTTTTGAAGGTCATCATCAGATAGCACTCCGATTTGTCTCGAGCAGATAATCAATATTTGATTGTTCTAAATTTGATTTATAATAGCAATGTTTGGAAAATATTTTTGTGTGCATATTTACTTATTATATTTTCATTTGACATTTTTTATTTGGGCAGGCATGGCATTAGAAATTCTGTCCGTTACGTATTGGACTTATTAGATCCGACCAAAAGCAAACCCATCCATGTGAGTTTCGATATTGACGCACTCGACGCAATCGTGGCCCCCAGCACGGGGACTCCAGGTAACCGTAAAGTATATAACACCACCCTTAAAGTAAAATTTTATTCTACTTGATATTAATTTATAATTAGTTATTGAGAGTAAAGTAATTTTAAGAGTTGATGACAACGACGTTGACGGTTTTGAATCAATTCAACTGTCACTAAATATTCACCATATGTCAATGAAAATTGTTTCCATTTCTCCAAAAACTTCCTACTCCTATATTTTACTAGATTAATTGGATGTTATTTCACACCGAATTTCATAACACAATTATTATTAATGCAGTGCGCGGCGGCCTGACTCTGCGCGAAGGTATAACTGTGATGGAGATGCTACATGCGACGGGCCGGCTGCGCGCCGTGGACCTGGTAGAGATTAACCCAGCTCTGGGCGACGACGCTGACCGCCGACACACGCTCGAAGCGGGTCTCTGTATTTTGAAGGCCGCTCTGGGGTTCTCTCGAAGAGGAACGGCGCCGGCAAACGTTTTAGATTTACCACTACAGACGTTCCATGATAAAAAAGATTCTGTATCTAGCTGAAAATGCTTGGATTACATTTCATTGCAATACCTCGCAGTGTAGAATTACAACGCTTAAGTAATCATCACCAAATCTGCTCGTAAAATATTTATAGACCTATATAATCTAGTCAATAAAATTTGACTACCAAATGTATATGACATATAATTACATAAAATGTATAAAGAATACTCATTCCAAATTGCTAATTTTAGATAATTTTGAAACTTTGTAGAACTGTAACCATTACCACTAACATATGTATTTATACAACCAAATGCAATTCAAATTAATAAAAAGCAAAATCATATAGAGAATTTAATATTATTTAATATAATTTTAAGAAATATGGTTTTGTTGAAGTTTATTTTTAAACATGTACAACAATTACGTTATTTAGATGTGCGATTTTGTTAATAGATCTAGATAGACAATTTAAAATGCGATAATATGCTATCGACTATGAAGTCATTTTCTATAAAAAATAATTACAGCACAATATTAATAAAGGAATTGCTATCTTCGGCTTTTACAATGCACAAATGAAAGTACGAAAACAGGACAAAACAATATTTATCGCTAATTTATGTGCTCTTCGAAATGCATGTAAATGAATGGAAACAACTAGGTCCATTTAACAAAATAAATAATTAATCAGTTGCATATCACACTAAAATTGCTATTCATTTGCTTTTAAATGAAATTTTATTGCACATTGTACCTACATATTACCCGGCGCCAAATTCTCGGCACCCTTAACGAATGTACTTGTGTTAACAGCTCACCAATTGCTTAGAATTAGAAGTCAGGTTTTTGAAATGCAAAAAACGAGGTAGCCTAAGCATTATATTTTTATAATAATGTTATGGAATACCATATCAAGGATTCGAGGATTAACACGAGGTAAAAATAAAATCGCAGAAATACAGGAAGTATAAATTCAGTAATACTGAACCACTTTAAATTGATCACACTTAACGTGTAAACGCACTGGTGGCAAACATAGGACCAATTCATCAACAGTCGAATTTCTATATTTAAACCCCTCGAGTAGTGGTTTCGAATATTCTCCGAACGTAAACAAGGCGATAAATCATTTTTAAAAACCAATCATAAGCATGTCACATTGGACATAAACAAACAAGATTCATTGCAATATGAAACATTCTAACCAATTAAAATGCGTGGAAAATGTAAAAAACGCGGAAGGGGCCGGGGGCTGCAGGAGTTGTTTACATTTTAAAGATAAAAGATATAGAACGCTGTTCACGGATTTTTAGGAGACTTGAGCTATTCATTTAATGTCGGGGTCTTTTAAGTTGTCAATTTTAAACAACTCATTTCATTGCCGTTTACATCACATCTGAGACAATGTCAAGTTTTCAATTGCCAAAATAGATAATAAACTGTTATGAGAGTCCATGCCCTAACATTACATGTTTGATGTTAATTAATAAAATCGTTAATAGGCGATAACATACCAAACTACATGTAAACCAAAATTAGATATAACGGATATTCTTTAATACAAATAAACTGTGACATCTATCGTAATTAATCAGAATTTGATGCCGACCTTAGCCAATGAGCTATAGAAAAATTAATGATTTGTTACAAAAACAAACTTGTGATTCAGAATCCAAATGGTTCCTTATTGAAAACTATATCCTTATCACTATACTTAGCTACAGTTTTATAAAAAGTTACTTATTGTTTTTTAATCAAAAATTATTTTTGGGAACAAATATACACATTGTTGATCATGTTATCTTGTGGCAGTTGACGTACAACTCAAACGACTGAGTAGTGAATGGACCATTAGGTTTAAACAAACGATATCACATATTCAATGTGCCCAATTAGTAAACACCTGAAAAAACGTTTCTCACTTCCTTCTCAATCATCTTCGCTCTACTAAATATATACAACTTTGTTCATAATAATAATTATGATTACTTATCACTGGATTATTGTC
Organism: Eumeta japonica; assembly: GCA_005406025.1. NCBI lineage: Eukaryota > Metazoa > Arthropoda > Insecta > Lepidoptera > Psychidae > Eumeta > Eumeta japonica. The sequence goes on along the minus strand of BGZK01000967.1, from coordinate 106,621 downwards.
ATATTATTGTGAATAAAATGACAATAATCCAGTGATAAGTAAATGATAAAGGGAGCTAAAAAATACTCTTAAATATTGTGCAAGAACACACTAGATCAATAAAATAGGTACATGGAATAAAACTATTTGTTGACGCGTCTTCGGACGAAGGGGATACTTCTGTCGGCGAGGAGAGATTTACCTCGCGCCGACTACCTCGTTCTTCCCAAGATATCAGGAGCGTGACACGCGATCGTCCATGACACTACAGTATACTTTCCAGTCCCGCAATGAACAGTTTATGTTAATAGTAGTAATATATTCCATTATTTAATTTATAAAGAAAAAATTGATTTGATTTCACACCACATAGCATGGAGACCTTTAATAATAATCAATCTTGAGTTTAAAATTCCTTAGGCAAGGTGCAATATAAAAACTTAAATCGACGTCAGTTATGTATATGTTACAATGACAATATTTTGACTACAATATTTTCTTTTAGTTAAAATATTGATGGACCAAATGAACATACATTTTGATAAGTAATTATTGGAATATTTAATTTTTTCTTAGATTTTATAATAAAAAATCATTTTAATATATTCAAGGATAATTTGAACACAAGACAAAAAGTTAATATTTACTGACTTGTGCTTTTAAAGATAACTATTGCTATTTCTAATGTGCATTGTTAAAAATATTATTTGAAGATAACATAACCATTTATAAGATTCATTTTAAGCAAACATTGTCTTTTAACTGATTTTACAACAGTGAAAAATAGTATACCAATATATCAATACATTGTATCAGGTTTAATCACTCTGCATTTGAATCATACCTCCCCCTTAATTTTTTTAATTAAGAATAAAGGGCTACTTGGCTCTTAATCCCCCCTCCATGCTGACCCGGTGTGAGTTGGTGGTTGCTAATGACCTTCATTAGCAATATGATGACAACGTTCTCTTCAGACATTTTAAGAGTTATTAAATGAATGGTTTGATTTGAAGTGAACAATGGTCAATTTGCCCATGCTCTGAATTGAACCCATACACCTTCTGACTCAAACACTACACTCTCAAAACTATTGGACCAATTCCGTTCCCTTCTCCCTAATTATATATCAGTATATTGATAATGCATCAAAAGTTGAAATATAAAAAAAAATATGCAAATTTCCTTATTTATATTTTTATTTTCCTTTGATAACATATTGCCCACAATAAATTATGTATATTTATTCCAGGTTACTTTCAAAGAAGTAATGAATAATGTTATGCAAATATAGGTTTCTAAAAGTTTACTTGGGGCCTGAAATGTTTCTGTAACTTGTTAGCCTTCATAGAAAGTTTCATTTGCCATTTAGCCTGTACACGCTTCATAAAGTGTATATCCTTTGCTTTCCTATAACAAATAATACATAATCATGAAAGATATATACAATATCGTAATGTGAAATCCTCAGGAAATCAAAACTTCTTTAAAACATCACTATGTAATAATCAAAAATAACAACCTTGCAGCTAGTGCTTGTTCTTTAGGATTCCAGCCTAATGCACGATACACGCCGAGTAGACGATGTAGTTTCCGATCTGACTTGTTAACCAAAGCCTGACTACTCTGTGTCAAATTTTGTTTGTAATATCTGAAATACAATAACATAAATTATTATTGTGTAAAATTAAACCAAAAAGAATCAGGCTTGTACATTTAGGAGAAAAACTGCATAGAACAAATAATATGATATCAGGCAATATTTTCAGATATGTAGAGTAAAAGTGTTATAGACAAACAAAATCAATAAAAACAAGATGTATTTTATTTTGCAAAATTTTGATATTCTACTATACACATATCTAATGCTGGTTAATTATCTGCAAAAAGACATGATTCATAATAGAAACAAATTTATACAAACTGCTCTAAAAACAGAAATTTCAAAATATCCTTATAGGTATTATTATTTCAAATAAATATTATGGTGTTCCATTAAAAACCCGACTTTTATTTTATGAAAAGCTAAAAAATATAACATAATTTAATTTCATTTTTTTTTGTATTATTATAAACAAGTAAATTTATGGGCTAGGCTATATTCTATTATAAAAGCATATATATAGCAGATAACTGAACAGACAAATATTAACAGTGAACAGACACATGGATTAATAGAAGAGTAACTCTTTGTAATCAAGGATCATACATCCAACAATAAGAAATACTTCGTATTTCTTTTTTCAACACAATAATTGATACTACATTTTTTGTATTAACAAATATTATATAATCTCTAAAATTAACTCCTGTTGAGTAAATCTGAGATATTTTGAAGTCACAATTTAATCTTTACAATATTTCTAACCTAATTAACTATTTTCACTTATCCAGTGTACATAGTACAGATAATGATTCAACTATTGTTCAACATTACCTCATTAGAGAACGGTGTCCAACAGTGATACCAGAAGGTAGCACCAATTGGAAATCATCTCCATCCAACACAGTTGGTCCTACTGCTTCGTCAACATCCATGTTTTCCTCACCAGGAGTATTTTCAGGATAAGAAGAACTGCAAATAAAATTTAATCACTCTTCTTCACTTTCAGACAATAACAATGCAAGAAAAAAACTGAATTTCAACTGCCCCTGTTAAAACTAAAAGCATTAGTTTCTTTTATATATCTACAACAATGGTCTTTCAATTATGTCCCATTATGATCCTTCTACATACTTATCAGATATACTTTTTTACTATGAAATCAGCAAAAAACTTGCTTATTTACTTTACCAAAACAAGTATATGACATTATCATAAAGAAATAAATAAATAATCAAATCAGAATAGTAGAATTGATGATTGAATTTTTATTACATGTCTATAAATGTCAGTATCTGATTTTTCATTAAAAAATTTTTGACAAGTTATGTAACTTCTATTATTATTGATAATAATGCATAAAAAAGGACACCTGTAATCATAGAAATCTGCATACTCCGCAAGTGCTATTCCCTCATGTAGCATTTTACAATGCCCCTTATCAATCATGTGGGCTCGAGCTGCTTCCATAGAGTAAAAGGTTCGCCCAGTTTCATTGCACCAGAGACACATAAATCCTTGTGATATCTATGCAATAGCATTAAATGACAACAATTATTGCATAGAATACAATAATAATGAGAAAGTAAAATTTACACAAATAAAAAATAAGCAAAAAAATATGGAGATTGTTCATATTATTGCCATAATGCAATCTATTGATATAAACTAAAAATAATTTTAGTTTATATCAATAGAATTCATAACACTATTTATTCTTAACTGTAGCAATCTACAGTTAAAGATAAATAGTGTTATGAATTCTGCATGCAATCATTAATAAAAAAAAAGAATATATAAAAATAAAATGTAAATATTAAAAATTAACTTCTTATCAAATGACATTCTAAATAAATATAACATTTATATGCACTATACAGAATGTAGGGCATCCTGTATGGTGCATATATATGGTGTATGTTCATGTTAACTATTTAGATTTTCTATGGCTTTAAATTATAAAAAAAAATATTAAATTATCATCCTCCTTTAATATCTCATTATCTTAAATTATAAAAATGAAAATAAACAACTTTTCAATTGTTTTGGGTTTGAATATCCATGCAATGTGAAATGTATTCATTTTATATGGATAGTAAAAACATTTCATTTCGATAATATTGATTCTTTTTCCAAGCATAAATTTTATTTAATTCTAAAAAAATCACTTTAGTAACCTCAAATCTTTAAGAAGAAAGAACTTACCTTTTCTCCCAAATAAAGTAGCAGACCTTTTAAATCGACACAAAATTCAACATCTGGGATGAAAAAGGAGTGGGCTACAGACATATGCTTCAAATTCTTGACAATAGTCTTACTATGATGTGCACAAAACAAACAGTCTTGTGGTTGAATCAATGAATCACTTTCTTTGATATGACATTCTTCCCATTCATCAGAATCAAGCTGAAATAAAATAAAATAATTTTGAACAATTAGTTTCATTAATTCCTTGTTTCAGTGAAACTTGTAACACTGCTTACAATGCATATAATATTCCTGATAGTACTAATAAATAAATAAATAGATAATCCATTATTCTATCCTCAAAAAATAGGAAGGTAAATATAACATCTTAAAATTAACTTAATCAAGACATACGGTATTTACAAATTTAAAAAAATTACGGAAGGTCGAAAGGGTAGCTAGATCAGCAAAATGCTGCAGCCTGAACCACAGTGCTGATTTTCAGCTGGGCCCTGAAAACTTAAAATTATTGCTGATAATTGTGCCAAACAGAAATTTTATGCACACAAAATTAGTAGGCAGTGCTAGGGGCCTTGCATCGTGCATTCTTAAGTCAATAGCAATATGTAACCAGGTCTAAAGCAAACAAATAATAAATAGTGAACAAAATAATTTCACCTTTATTTCTATTATTTTTTTTAGTTATGTCTTTCCTTTCATAGTTAGTAAGAATAAGAGATTTCTACAGCAGACAATCGGTAATGCCATCTGTGTGCAGTGATAAAATGTGCTTTTATAAAGAGCGCTTGAAAGAGTTAGTTGATGAAAAGTTCATAATGGGGGTGGAATATTATTTCATACTTTAGAAGCAGCATACTTAAAGCTGTCCTTAAATACAAATAAAATCCATATTATCTTAATAATGTCTTGAAGCAAATTAAACACATATTTACAGGAAAAGACTGCATCTCTCAGCTAAAATGATAAGTTTTCTTAAAAAAATATATTGTAAATGTTTCTTATAAAAATTAGGTCATTCGCACACATAAGAACTTTTACATACAGTTCACTCCATCTTAGCCCACATTTATGTTTTTGAATAACATAAAAAAACTTTACATGAATAAACTGAACAACCCCTGTGGTTGTTTAACAATATTGAACAACCACATATTGGATACTAGCACTGATACTATGCTGAATCTCTAAAGCGTGTGTTAGAATATAGCACATGACTACTTCAAAAAATAACATTACAGTAAATTATGACATTCATAAGTACACTATATTACATCATCAAATGCAATAATGATTTCATAAAAAATTTGATTAAATGATCCACTCTTTTTATACTACTTATGCAATAAATGCTCATTGATTAATGAAATAAATAAAAAAAAGATATAACTTTAACCTCTTCAATCTCCGAATCAGTCTCAATATCATCTTCATCCGTGTTATTAGCATTAAGAAGTATAAATTTCCCATAGTCTTTCCTTTCCTGTGCTTCAATTATTACAAAACTTTCAGGATCAGAATAACTGTTCTTCGTGTCAACATTTTCAACATCTAAATATTTTTCTTGTGCCAATTTATGTTTTTTACTGTTCAAATGATTATCATAGGAATTTTTTGTACTAAAATGCTTCGAGCAAAACTTGCAATATTGACTCTCATTTTTGTCACCTCCTTGAACTAAATTCTGATGTTCTTTCACTCTTACCTCAAATTCTTCAAGTGTTACAGGAGGAATACAGGCAACTTTTCTCTTTAGGTTATACCTGTGCCAGTCACATTTATAATGTTCTCGCTGTAGCTCAGGATTTTTAAAAAGTACTTGACATGTAATGCAAGTGTAATTATTTGACATATTTTATATTAATATGGTAAAGCACGATAAATAAAAAGGAAATTATTAATATGCACCGATAACGACAAACAATGAGCAATGTATAAGCGTACAATAATCTTGAATGATACAGTAGATAATAAATATTTTTTTTTAGTACCACATGACCCTATATTAGCCTATATAAAACAGATAGTGACGTAAAGGTGACAAACGAATGATCACCACAGAATATGACCACAGAATCGCAAACAATGCTTTTAAAAAACAGAATAGTAACAAGTAATGTTTTTTTTTTTTTATTTCAACATTAGATAGTGATAATATTTTACTACTTATCAAAATCAATTAAATATTAAGCTATTGCATAACTTTTATCGCGGGCTTTGAGCGCGGCGACCGAATCAAGAAATTCCGTAACGAAAATAAAACCTAACACCCACCACTCCGCCTACCATGTAGCTAAGCCAAGCGTTCGCTTAACGTGTATGTATATGGTACGACTATACGAAGCTCACACGGATCGGGACGAGCTGCTCCGAAATCGGACGAATACGTATGCAGCTGTTTTTGAGAAAGTATATAGGTGTATAGATATCTATCATATCTTTAAAATACCACACTCACCGCATGTGCCCCGTGAGTATACATGTAGGTAAATATGTATGCATAGGTGTACCTATGTACAACAGTGAATAGCAGTTGCTGGCGAATATCTATACGCGTAAAATTTGTGTATAAAGTGTTTTAAATACATATGAATAAACAAAGTGCCTTTATTAATGAAGAAAGTGGTGAAAAACTTGAATTAATATCAAAGAAAAAAAAAATACTGCAAAATAAATAAATAATTATAATTGCATAAGTTGATAAAAAATGCTATGCAATAGCTTTACCGCGGCAGTCCCCGAGTACCACACGTTTATTTTTTTTTTATTATTAGTGGTGGTACATTGTGTACCTTAATTATCAGCAATAGTTATAAGATTTGAAATTTTATGTTAGTAGTATTGAAAAAAAAAAAACGTTGATCAGTTGTATCCTTGATACAGACGTAAGTTTTACATACGTACGTCTATTTATTTGAGGATATTCAGGTAATTGGAAGAACAATATGCATAATGTTTTAAACCAAGTTTATTTCAAACCAAATTAGAGGAAATGGGTTGAAATTTAAATTTGTGGTGAGAATTATGAATATAATCACGATCCAACTCGGAACTTTCTTGTTCAGAGCCGATGCTTTTAACTTCTGAACTACCAGCGCTCAAACCAGTAAAACATCAGCCTTTTCAGAAATAAAAATTAACATTTGCAAGAAAAACGATCATCATAAATCTCTACAATTAGCATTTTATTGATTGGACGAGACGTTTTTATCCGTACGTAGCTTAGCTGATATTAATTCAAAATATTGTTTGTAAATGCTCAAAAAAATTTCAATTTCAACCAAAACTCTGGTGTACAAACAAAATGCCTGAACTTGTAATTTAATACAACGTAAATAATAATATTCGCTCTAAAGTAAACATAGAATTCCCGAAGTACCAATACTTCTCTTTTTAATCCACTAGCAGAAACTTACACCATATGTACACTAAGTATATTAAAATGTAATTAGGTTTGTAAATATGAACGTAATATATTGACTTGTATAGTCGTAATTCAAAGATATAGAAAACAATTTATTAGGTACAAAAATTGTGGCTAGAAAAATATTACACAATATCGAACATTATTAGATAAAAAAAATTAGGTCTAAACGACACCATATGTTTGTACATAACTGAACAAAGTCGGTATCTTCATTCATTTATGCCCGATCTCGTTCAGGGGTCTTTCAAGTATTTCGTAAGCAGAATTTGTACAATTTTTAAACCCTCCTCTCCCATCACCGCCCTTGTCGTCAAAAATAAAGAAAACTCTTACCCTTCCCCCTTATGGTTATCTAAACATTGGTATATCTTTTAATATTTTTTTTCATGGGCAGCAGTTATTTAGTCTAAAAATAAAGAATTTTGAGAGTAAGAAGGAATTTATGGCACATTTAATATTCATTTAAACAAAATATTATATAAATATTGTATTCTTAACATAGGGACTTATTTTTTTAATTTGTTTTATTAAAAATTTTGAAATTATTTCAACAGTGGCAAAATAAAAAATTTTTCGGCCAATCTAGAATCGGTTGATACCTTTTCTGCTTGATATTTTTTTGTTTCTATCTTGCAATTCTAACTTTCAAACGATGCTAGGGATATAGGGTTAATATTAAAAAATAATTGCATTACATTTATAACTATATGAAAAACTGTATATTTTGAAATAAAGTTACTTTAATTCAAATCAAGTCAGTAGTTTCACCGTTAAGTCACTTAAACTGAGCAATGATAGCTTAATTCTTTATTTTAAGTACTCCATTTCGTGGCCTATCGCACCGAGTAAAGAAAGAGTTAAACGTATATTTATGTTATCGTATGATGAATCTTGTCGGTTATATATCTATTATTTCCATTATTTTTTAACTTTTAGAATATGAAATTTTTATACACGTTTCTCGTTACTTCTTTGTTTTAAAACCAGTAAGGAAAATTTTCATAGAACTCACGTTATAACACAAGAATGATAAATGTAACAACCATCTTGCTATTGTACATTTATATGTTATTCCTATGCTTATATAACTGTCGGTAAGTTGAAATAATGAATGGAAGATTTTTTTAAAATTAATATTGGTTTTGTTATTTTTATATCAAATCAATAGTGTTTGGTGTACATATTACTTGCACTGTGGGCAAATTCATGCATAGCCAATCACAATAAAAGTGACACATAATTCATGAGAATAATTTGTCAACTACAGTAATATCTAAATCTAACAAAAATTCGTGCTCTCATTGCAAAAGTTGTTCTATATTAATAAATTTTGTGTAAAATATCTCCTCTAAAATAAGATTAGAATCATTGCGTAACAAGCCAATATTCAAGGCTTAGATATGAATTATTTTTAAATCTTTTGACGTATTCTTTTACTCTGTATTACAAGTGTATGAAGTTCAAAACACTATAATGTAATCTGTGGTTCAAAAGCAAGTTCAATTATTGTTCGATTATCCAACAAGCACAACAATTATCTAATATCCAACAGTGACGTTTTGTTCAATAAAGGATAATCCCAATTTTTAATTTGTAAAAAAAAATATTTAAAAGCAATTCGTTAACTAAAATATTTTTTTATCGATTTAATGGGTAATACATTTGTCAAACTAAACAGCTTCTTAAAATAATGAAGTCAGATCTCGATGAGGATTTTTTTACTCCAGCGCCGGGTACTTCTCTAGCAAATATATTTAGTAATAAAAACTCAGATAAAACCCAAAATTCAGAAAATACCACATTAAAATATGTTGCTCCGAAAGCTAGTGATTTCAAAAATATCCAAGAAGATAATCAAGGCTTACAAAATGAAAGCAATCAAGTGGTAGATAATACTTCAAAATCATCAGAATGTGTATTTGCACAGGCAGTTTATGCGTATGAATTGGTCAACAACACCTATGTACCCCGAGGAAAATTGGGATTAGCTCTTCTTAAACTATTCACACCAATTGACATGAAATTAGTTTTATATGACTCTAATAAAAGAGCATTGTCAAGTGCTAGTGTGTCAGCCAGATTAGAAGTTCAAATTCAAAATAATAAATATGTTAGTTACTGTGATGATATGAAGAAAAATTGGTCACTTTCATGCTCTAATATTGAAGAAATAGATATAATTATCCAGACTTTTAGGGAATGGAATATTAATATTATATATAATGAATATGTGAGAAAAGGTCCGTCAACTTCCCCTAAACCTGTTGTCACAAAAAATTTGCTACCTGAAACTTTAAAGGATTCTTCCGATAAAGGAAGCGATACTGATTCTTCAATAAACAGAAAAACTAAAACATCTATATTAAATAGAATGGCATTAGTAGGTCAATCGGTTCTCCCATCTCCTTCAACAATCGATAAAACTAGTGATTCTTCAGATACTGACCTGCATCCTCAACATAGAATTTCAAGGCATAAACCTCATAAAACCAACAGCAAGAGGCAACATGCAGAAAAAAAAGTTACCGATGAAGTTACTATATCTCAACCAGCATATACTATGGATGCCGATTATCAGACTTCAATTATAAAGACCCCAATTCAACTAGCTGAAAACATGCATATGGGCACAGATTTGAAACAATTAGTTTCTATCACTAGTTTTAGTAATGACAATTTAAGCCATAGCACAGACATGAAACATTTCATTTCAGAAAATAGAGTAAATAATACTGAGTTGCGTATCAATATTAACAGAGTGGCAGATAAACTTGATTTAATTTTAAACAAAATAAAAAATTCTGAATGCAAAGGCCAATTTTGTAACAATTCAGATTTTACTAAAAGTGTATTTCAAAAACTCCTTATAGAATATGAAAGTAGAATAAGAGACCAAGATGAAAAAATAAAACAATTAGAATCTTTATTACAGCATAAAACTTCAGTTACAACAAAATGTGATATATTTGATAATCAGAAAACTGAAGAGATTAATAATAAAGATGAAATATTGAACTTACGTTTAAAAATTGAAAGCCTTGAAAAAGAAAACTGCGATAAAACAAACGAAATTGGTACCTTAAAAAGTGACATTGAGGGTGTAAGGAAAAGTTTAATAAACAGGAACGAAGTGATCCACGAGCTAGAAAAGAAGTGCGAATCAGTAATAGATAATTTAGCCAAAAAAAGTGAAGAATATGAGCTATTAAAGGTGGATCATCACAAAATAAATGAAGAATTTTGCCAACTTAAAGAAAAATTTAAAGAAACTATACAAAAACCAAACGAACAAATACATGCACAGTTAAAAAGTATTATGAATAATACTTTCCGTAGTCTAGCAGCGAATTTTGATAATGATGAAAACTATCGTGGTGACTCCGTAAAGACTATTGTAGGCACTATAATAAAAAAAACTACTATGGAAGTACTCAATACATGAGCGTTAAGATATAACTTATTACATATAGACCATATCCATCTTTAAAGTACATACTATCAAAACATTATTTCTAATGAGGATTTATTACATGATATACTAAATGTCTATGATTAGATATTCATATATTTTGTATGTGTAAATTATTCTAGACTGTTTATAATTTAAGTAAAACTATGATATTTTAATATATTGATAATAGTGACATTGAAGTTTTCAATCAGTTAATCAAAATATGCATATATTCTGTAGCATGATGACTATTGTCATATATAATACTAAATTTATGACAGCTGCATGAATTTAGAATATTTTTTTTATTTTGATCACATTATATCCCACACTCAAGTGATGCTGAACTTTTTTTTTTTTTTAATATAGTATATATTTTGTAATTTTGATTTTTTTAACATTTCTCTTTTATTTCAATGTTCAATTTTTTATATCTAAATTTATTTATCTGGATAAATAAATTTCATCAATGATTATTTGACTAAAAAAATGTAAGATACAGTACTTTTCACATAAAATGCATGAAATGAGTTAAACTGTGAATAATGGTTAGCTTGATTTCATATGTCAATTCTATTATATATTTCAGATAAAAATGCATCAAAGTTGTAGACAATATACTAGCATTATTTTGTGAGTAATTAATTAAAACTGAATTAACAGTCTCACATGTCTCAAAGATGACATTATAAAGAAATAAATATACATGTATACAATTGTTACTCGTGTACATTGAATTATTTTTGTTCATTCACAATTTGCATGCATGTAATTAGAATAAATAACATATAAAGTTTGTGTACAATAATAATTGAAGAAAATCACAAGATTTAGCATGAATATGAGAATGAACAATGATGGCCATACAGAGTAACCAAAATATATCAGCAGAGTGAGATGAAACAAGGTCTCCTAGAACTGCAAGAGTTAAAACGAAATTGACGAGTTTTAATAGACTGGGTGAAATTGGCAGCATGGCACAATTTTTTAAATTTACAACAAATTCCAACTTATGAAAACAAACAATAAAATGAACAAAACATTTTTTGTAAAAAAAAGGAAGCTAGTAAACTACTAGGTCTGTAAATAATGAACTAACAGAATCAACTCATAAACATTCAAGAAAAACAATTTTGCGACATTACAAATTTCAATAGGTAGTAATATACTGAATAAGGGAAATAATTGTTATTGGGTCAACTATGCTCAACAGTGCAACTTTTATTATGAACACTCGTTCATCACAAAACTCCCAATGTGCTTTTGACTACCACAAGATGCTTTTGTAGTTGAAGTCTTAGATATGTGTACATATTGAATACTTGATAATGAAAATTTATAGTCGGATAGATAGTTATAATATAGAACATATAATTAAACACGATGCCTTTTCTTAATATTTATAAGGTTTAGGTAGAAGGGGATGAAGTGAGGTACCCTTAGAGCATAAGAAGGGGGGTTCCGTTCAAGGTAATTTTATATGGAAGATAAGGGGGGTTTTGTGGGGCTGATTTTAGGGTGGGGAAAAACTGGCCCTCGACATCTCGGCTCCCAGTGGGTCAATCTCAACAAGAAAGTTACCGTTGAGTCTCTCAATGTATCCTTTTGAATAAATTTACTTTTTTTAAGGATCTGAGATTGTAGTTCCACTTTGAGAACTACAGCGATGTCGATGTGTCAAAGGGTTAAAAAATTTTTCAAGCTATTCGGTAAACCGAAACACGGTGGGGTCTATCCCTTTCCATTCCAGATTTATGCACGAAAAAGCAGAAATTCGGCCCCAAATTCGATTTTTGAATATTTATTCCGCTTCCAGTGGGCCGATTTGCGTGAGAATGGGCTTAAACAAACCGTCTCGTTATTGCTGGTAATAACACGATAAAAAACGAAATTTCAATTTTCGCTCTCAGTCCGAAAAAACGCTTTAGGAGACCCCACTCCCATGACTCAGCAAAAGTGGAAGCGGATAGACCCGAGATACTGTTCAATCATATGGGGCGCAGAAGATACTGGATAAGATGTAGGTATCGATGAATTAATTTCAACAAATTTTAATTTTTTATTTTATGGCTTTGTGTCGGTGATCATTGAGAGAGATTCCTGACCCCAACAAGTGTTGTTATTGGATTACAGTATTTTCTTATTCTAGTTATTATATTTCATAACCAATAATTGATCGGATTTATATTTCAATTACAATTCTTAAATCAAGTAATTACTAAGTTTGATTTTAAGTTAATAAAACTTAAATTATAAAATAATATCAAAGTTATAAGACAGTAACAGCTAAAACTACAAAAAAATATCATATTTGATAATTATTATATAATTCGAAGTTTAATTTTTATTTATTTAATATAATTAGCATATAAAGTCAAGAGAGACACAAATAACGCCCACAACTGGCATAGGTCTCACGGGACACGGAGGGTTCGCACACTACTTGAACAGATTCAAGTTAAGGAGCTCGCCTTGTCCTTGCGACCCAACAAAAGTGCAGATATACTGCACATTCTGGAAGAATGTGACATTTTCTTTAAATAACTTACAGAGATCGAATGCGAGATTGGAGGCCAAATGTGAAACGGAAATTTTACTGAGTATATAATAGACAAAAGGAAAAAAGTAATGTACCTAAAATCTTGTGAAACGGTGATGTAAAGATGTAATGCCTTAAAAAATAAAAATAGAGCAACAATCGCAGAACGCAATATTGCAAGTAGGAAGACGCTTGCGACACGAAGCAATAAATCTTATCATAACTCTAAAGGTTAATGTATATATAATACACATTAATAATGTATTTATATAAATGTATAATCATGTATTAAAATTTAAATGCGTTAAAACACTACAATCTTAAAATGTAAAAATACGATGTGGAAAAGTGCACCAACAAAAAAGCGTATCTTTATGGCACTTGCGTTCTTTTGTTGAGAAACGCAGTTCTAAGCAATAACTCAAAACGGGATATCCGATCATATTGAGAATTATTTTCGTTGGAAGTATTTATTAAACTTTACGCTCGTATATTTTTTCATATTTATTAGTATGTTTTATTTCAGGAGGGAAACAATTTATACTACTTTTTGAGCAATTGTTTCCTAAAATATTCACTTAGTCGAACAAAACGCTTAGAAATCTTAATGTTTTTAAAAGAACTGTCGAAATATGTGTCACACGTTGATGTTTGCTGTATGAAGTGCCCTCCTCCAAGCATTATATAGTTTTATTTTTTAACTACCAAACTAAATAGCAATTTATACAAGACATCTATACCCGAAATTTCATCAATGTATATCTTGTAGTTTTTGAGCAGGTGCTTTTGGCTTAAGGACGGACGGACGGGCAGATGGACATAGATGACGAAACTATGAGAGTTCCGGTTTTGCCGTTTTGGTTACGGAACCCTAAAAAAATATATTCACTTGGAAATTTTTAATTAAAAAAAATGGATTAAAATTTATACTGCTTTATTATAAGGCTTTCATTTTAACAGTGAAATTAAATCAGCGTCATCTATTGGAAGAAGGTACTGTTAATTTTTAAAGTGAAACTTTTATTACATCGTCTCAAACTTTTTCGTCTGCGTTTGCATGTCACGTGACGATCGGCAGGATAGTAGGGGTAAAATGAAAGGCGCTTGTCAGAGCAGCCGAGGCCAATATGGCGGCGCCTATAGTTCACATCAACTGACCGTGTAGTGTTTAAACTATTACTTGTTTGTGCCAGTGCTACACGCTCTTTTGTTTGTTTTTGTCAGTGTTTAATGTAAATATTGTTATTTATTTGCTTTTGGTAAACAACGACACAGCTAGTGAGTCCAAAAACTGAAAAAAAAGCAAAGAATAGTGCAAAAATGAATGACAATGAATTAATTTATTACATCGATTTATTGTTTTCAGTTTTTTAAAAGGTGTATATCATCTAAATAATTGATAAGTATTGTGTATGTCGTACTCTAAGACACAGAGTTCAATAAAAATATTAGTTTGAGACCTAGTCTACTTTTATCATTGCCCATTATCATTCCCATTTTCCAAGTATAAAATTAAGATTGATGAAGCGATTTTTATACCCTTAATGGAATATTATTCCGAAAATTTTTAGTTAAATGTTTATAATGTGAAAAAAAGTTTCACTTTTACCGTGGTTTCATAAAACCACACAATCCTTTTTTTTTAACACTTTAAAAAATCTTTGTATTTATTAGCCCTTAATACTGCTCTATTATCAATTTATTAATGAGTTCACTGTCAGCAGTATTACCAACCCTACTGTTTTAACAGTAGATGCGCTGTTTTGATATTGATGCCCATGTTTTTTGTTTCATTATCAATTTTTACTGTCTTTCAATTAGCGTTCAGCGTCACCTATTATCTATGCAAATATTTTTGGACAACTAATGTATGTATAGTTGTTAAATATAACTGTTACAGGAGCATTACGCACTAAATCCGAAATAACCGATTACTATTCATTTTAAACCATAGAAAGGTACTACATGAAGAGATTTAACAAAAATATGTGTGATTTTAAGGAGGAAAATGAGTCTAAAAATACTGAAGATAAGGCGATGGAGGATGAAAGTGAAAAATAATTTTAGTTTGATTTTCGGTTTTTATTATGTTGTAATCAATATTATAATATAACAATGTGTGTTAGTCCTAGTAACTAATAAAAGTAGGTAATTGTTTAAATTATATGGGGAAAGTA
Organism: Eumeta japonica; assembly: GCA_005406025.1. Taxonomy (NCBI): domain Eukaryota; kingdom Metazoa; phylum Arthropoda; class Insecta; order Lepidoptera; family Psychidae; genus Eumeta; species Eumeta japonica. The sequence goes on along the minus strand of BGZK01000967.1, from coordinate 91,243 downwards.
TGAAGTCTGCCTTTTTTTCTTTTTACCTACTGTTTTCCCCTTTTTTTTTGTTAGTGAGCTGCTGTTTTTAGTTTTGGGGTTGACAACACAGACTGTCAGTGTCATGGGCATAGAGAAGAATATGTCAATGGTAATTGTTATTAGTAAACTGGTTCGTAATCAATAATATGATTTTTTCAAGGTTTAGACTTGAAGTCATAAACTTAAACTATTTTACATAGGTAGAATGCGGTTTAATTTGACTATTTAATTTTGGTCTTAATATTGAAAGTATAAGTACAAAAGGTTATAGTTGTACAAGTAAACATCAGGTTTTTCTAAGGTAGTAGCAGCATCGTATCATGGATGAAAAAGAGTTACAGACTTCTTTAAGTGAATATCGGATTCAGGTACATTAATGTGTACTCTCAATCAACCAAACATAAATCTCCAACTGTACTAATATTATATATGGGTTATTTCCAAACAGTTAAATCAAGTTAAAGAAGCGTTAGAAAACACTAAAAATGCCAATGAAATTAATTCATTGCTGTCCTTACAAGAAGATTTACAACAGCTGATTCAGTTAACTCAAGAAAGTTTAAACTCAATTTGTAAACAGAATGAAGAACCTTCACCTAGCGAGAAATCTTATAATAAAACTGATTTGGATGATGAATATGCTTTATTTATGGTGGGTCTTGTAAAATGATTCTTATGTTTTTAGGTAATTTTATTTATTTGAACTATTATGTCCTTTTTTTTTCATATTCATCTCAGGAAGAAATGGCAAAAACGGGAGCAATTGAAAAGGATAATAATGCAGAACCTTCATCATCAAAACCTGAAAATTGTTCGGATGATGATGATATAGAGGATGAATTGTCAACACTATTGGGCATGAAATGTGCAGTATACTATAGTAATGAGTGGGGTGGACAGCCTACTTTGCATAATGCTATGGTGAGTGCTGTGGTGCCAAAACAACTTAATGATGGATTTGAGGACCTCCAGGTACAACACATGAACAATATTTATTTAAAAACTCAAAGACTTAATAATGTTACCAATTGGTTCTCAATTTCAGGTACAAGTTTTATTCACGCATCCAACACAAGCAGCAATGGTACCTTGTCCTTTCTTTCTAGATGGAGATTGTAAATTTAATGATGAACAATGCAGGTGAATATTTAAACCAATTTCAAATAACTTATTGTTAATTTCACAGTGTGACACGTCTGAAATTAATGTGCTCCCTGCGGCACTGTAGCAAGAGGTTTTTAATCAGGTTTAGTACTCTGATAATTCGCTAGCAGTTAGAATTGGAATCCAATACTTCTGACTCGTAATAATCGTTGAGCCATCTCTGTTCGTCAGTTTATTACTCTAATTGGGTATATTATTTGGATTTGCTCTTCTATGTTGTTGGTTCTGAACCCATGATTCACTAAATTATATTGATGTAAAGAAGTTACAATATAATTTATTATTTTGACTAAATTGAAAATGCAGTAGGTTGAATAAACAGATATGGATAGTATAGTATTCCATTATTTTTAAATTTTTTTACTACATATATCATGTGTAATAATGACAAAATGTGGGACATACATTGCAATTTCTTTTGCCTTTTATGTAAGAATTTTGAATATTGAAGACAGTAACAAAATGTAACAAGTTTTCTTTAATAATGCTTTGTTTGTTTTATTATTACAGATATTCACATGGAATGGTGGTACAACTCTCAAGTTTAAAAGAAGCTATTGAACCTAATTTTAACTCGATTAAAATTGACAGCAAGGTTCTAGTTAAACTGAAACCTCCTGATGATGATGTATGTGGACTGTCAAAACTTGTATGATTTCAATTAATATTATTAATTTTTTTTATTAAATTATGACTACTTAAATTTTTAGGATATCACTTTGACAAGAAAAGCTGCTGAAAAGTATTACCTCTGGTATAGAGGTAGTGTTAAAAAAGTAAATCTAGACCAAAAGACCTGTTTAGTGAAATTAGACAATAGCATTAGAAGTGGAGAAAAAAGAAAATCAAGTTCAGATGAACATAATATTGCTTTTGAAAATCTTTTCCCGCTGAATGGTAAATTATAATTGATTCATCTGATTATTCCCTGTTATCAGTAATTATTTTTGTAACCCACCGATTTAGATGGCTCAAAAAAGTTATGCCTGAAACAAAAATCTTTTCAATAATGAGCATAAAAATATGTAATTTGTTTACGGGCTTGTTCAGGGAAAATATTCTGTATTTTTACTGATTGTTCATTAATTTTATTGTTAATTTACATATTAACAGAAATTGTAGTAATGTGTTTAACTTAAAATAAATATATGAAAAGTGCATATTTCGAATTTGTTCCCATTTTTCAACAAGTTTTTGTAAAACAATTTCGGAAAACATTTTAGGTGTTGAGACAATTGTAAATGCTTTGGACAAATTTTAAATTTCCAATCATATTTCTCTTCTAATAATCAAAAGAAACTAGAAATTTTGATGCATTATAAAAAAAAAATGAGATGCTTTTCTTAAAAAAAGCAATTAAACAAATTAGAAAAGAAGAAAAAATCATTGTGCTTATAGTAATAAAATAAATAAGTAGATCTTTAATGATATCTTTCTTTTCATCAGATGATGATGACAATGCCATAGATTCTGATGGATCTCTGAGTGATACTGAGTATCCTGACTTGAAAACGTTCAAATCTGACGATAATAAGAATACACTTTTAATAGAAAAAAGTCTTCATGATTGTGGTTCTGCTTTGGGAGAATGGGAAAAGCACACAAGAGTGAGTATGTATTTTTATTATAATCTGAATATTTTGCATTTATCATAACATGTAGTATCCCTTGCTATGTTCTAATTAAATGAAGTGGTAATTTGAGTGCAAAAGGAAAATCGAAAATATTAAGAACTGGAATATTCAATACTATACAAAAATATATGTCTAGAGTATAATAATTTATACAGTTTTGGAATAGGCAGTGCATTACTGTCATTACATTAGAGTTAAATAATAATGTTTTATCTAACGTTTTGCACATAAACAAATTATGTTTTATGTGTAGGTTTTACATATCCAAATTTATAATTTAATGCTTGCTTACATTTTGCAATGCATGCTGCATATTATATGCTTGTTGCAGGCAAGCACCAAGAATAAATTGATAAAGAGTACTTAACTAAACCTGACCTCTTGCTTCATGCCTATGAATGGTGCTTTCAGCTAACGGTCCCTGATGTTGTTACCACACTGATAAAAGTACTAAGTAAATGTGTAGTTATAAACTATGTAGGTAGTGCTTTTTTCCATTGCGTACTATTCCGTTCCATTGTATCATGATTACAAAAAGTTTTTTCAAAGTTTTGTAATGGTTGTTTTTTTTAGGGCAAATGATTAACCGTCTTTAAGTAATTATTTAGTAAATTTACTATAAAATATGTATATTAAAATAAATCACAGGTGTGTATATATCGTGTGTTTGTATCGAAACTCGTCTATACAAACTGTATGACTGAAGAATAAAATAGTGAGTATGTTCATGCCATGTGTACGTCGGGGTGTGCAGGAACGTTATCGTCGCAAACACATTGTTTAATTAATGAATTATTTTACAGGGTATCGGATCTAAGCTGATGTTAGCTATGGGCTATGTACCTGGCACAGGTTTGGGAGCATCATCAGACGGTCGCTTACAACCAGTTGAAGCCAGGGTTTTACCTGTTGGAAAGAGTTTAGACCACTGTATGGAAATCTCAGAAAAGATGGCTGGCCAAGATCCTTTGAAGGTACATTTTTTATGTATATTAACTTATCTCTTTTTCACAAAAAGTGGCATAAATCACAGATCACCACTTGCTACAATCTTTACATATCTCTCCTTGTTAACAGGTAGTCGTCAATTGTACCATGCAAGGTTTACAGTATAGAATGTCCAAAATTTGTCCTTCTTTATTGTCATCATTTTGTCTTCATTTGGTTTTTTTTATTTTTTATATAAGATTTTTTAGAGTAAGTACCTCTTGCCAACCCTTTTATCTTACATATTCATATTCTGTTAATCCATTTTAATTCATTTTTCCAATTGGTCAACCCCATTTCTACACCCATACTAGTATGGGTGTAGAAATGGGGTTATATATATGTATCATGTACATATGTATATGTACACGCTTACAATATGAACTGCGTTTAGGAAAAGTCAGGTAGAATATGATAAGTTCATTAATAGACTAATTTTTTGTTTTTGAAGTTGGAGCTGAAGTTGAAACGAATTAAAAAAAGAGAGGAAGAAAGAAACAAAAGAGCTTATGAAAGAGAAAAGGAGAAGGAAAGAAGAAATGTTTTTAATTTTTTAAATAGAACACTAGGTGACAAATCTGAAGATCAAGATACATCTCCAAATATTTTCAGTTCAGATATCAAATCTTCAACAAATAAAGATTTAAACATAGAAAAGTTCAAAATTACTGAAGATGTGAAGAGAGTTGAAAGGGAACTAAATAAATTGAAAAATACTTTAGGTAAACATGCTGAACTCACTAATGGATATAAAAATATCATAGCACAGATTTCAGATAAAAAGAAAGAACTTAATATTCTCAAAAATAAAGAAAAACTGATTACGAAGGAGCTAACACAAAGAAAAGATAAGAAGGAAATGACAGTATTTTAAAACATCTTTATTTACAATAGAGCTTCGTTTATGGGTGTTTTAAATGAGTACCTGCATATTTCTGAATCGAAACTAAGGGTTTTTATTGTATAAAAATTTTCAAATTCTTAAGGTAACAAAATTTATATTTAAAGTCAAGTGGGGTAAATGCAACTGGAAAATTATAAGACCCAAGTTTGAGCAGATGGAATTTCATATGGTAATTTATTTCTTACTTTGATTTTTTTTTGCATAATTACATATTTGTAATAGATTATTTTGAATTAATGACCAGTCTTCTCCAAGAACATTATTTTTGAATGGGGTAATGATACTATTGCGATGAAAGTAGTTGGCAACCAAAAAGTTTACTTCTTTTTTGCTAGAGGTAGATTACAATTTTCCATTATATATATATATAGCAATTTTTTCTTCAATTACTTTGAAAATTAATCTTGATCTGCCAGGTTTTGGCATTTTAGCACCTCTTGTTCCATAGATATGGTGTATAATAGTTGATCTCCACTTGAGATTTTTTATCGACTGTGTAAATGTTTAATTGTTTTTTATGTACAGCTTCTATAGTTTTCATGAGATCATCTTGGTAATAGCCGATTTCTTTTTTGCGTTGATAATTCCTATCTAAAACAGCAAACATGATGTCATATTACGAGCCATATAAAATAATACACATAAAAAATGATAAGTATCTTTTGTCATACAAAAATATCTGGGGTTATTTTAATTAATCTCAAAGTTGCAATAACCTTATATTTTTTTTCCCAGGGAAATGTAACTAAACCTGTAACACCCAATAGATGCAACAAATTCTGTAAAAAAATAAACAACTTACGGTTCATAACAATTGTCCCCAATTAGAAAAATCAACAAGGATTCACTCTAAAGTAGTTTTCACAAGTATGACACCGCAATGCTGATTCTACACGGCATCATCAAAATAGTGGTTTAACAGAATGCTCTTTTAGACAAAAAATTTTTATCTAGTGGCTAAAAAAATCAAATCCATCTAATTAATAATCGCTTAGATATATGATCATATATGGCAATGCAATGAAAAGACCTAAACGAAATAAAAGAATTGTAATACGTAGTTGTCACAGCCACATAGTTGCATTTTCCTCCCTGCTTGACCTTACTGTTAAATTTCGACTAATGTGATATTATAATTGAGTCGTGTAATTTAATTATCCTACCAATTTCCTGTGAGTATAAAGTTATGCGATTTGTAAATAAATTATATTATTAAAATTTTATTCAAACAAAATTTTTCATCTTTTTAATTACCAGAGGAAAAAAATTTAGGACAGAACTAGCAGTTTTTATTACTAGTTATTGAAACTAGAGGTCTTTGTTAACAATGAGACATGGACAAGACTGTGTACGAGGGGCGGCTGATAAGTCCGCTGCCTAAGGCATTAAATGAAAGAAAAGTACGAGTATTTTATTTTTACTTTTCAATATAGTCTCCCTCAAGCAAAATACATTTTTCACATCTGGTGTATAACGCCTTCAAACCGCCCAAAAAATATTCCTTTTCTTTGCAGTCAAAATGGCTTTCTACAGCCATCTTCATTTGATTGTCATCAACAAATCTACGACCATGTAACTCCTTTTTTAAATTGGAAAAAAGGAAATAGTCGCTGGGAGCCAGATCTGGGCTGTAAGGTGGGTGGTCAATTTCCGAGAAGCCCGTGTCCTTGAGAGCCTGCCTCGAAACCCGCGCCGTGTGGACAGATGCATTGTCTTGTAAAAACAGCACTCCGCGCGATAACTTCCCACGTCGCTTCTGTACGACTGCCTCTCGTGCCTGAGCGAATAAATTCGCGTAATATTGGCCATTCATAGTAGTCCCCTTTGGCAAGTAATCAATTAGTAAAACACCTTCATTATCCCAAAAAATTGTCGCCATAAGCTTCGATGCTGACTTTTGAACCTTGAATTTCTTCGGCGGCCTTTCTCCTTTTTTCGTCCATTGCATGGACTCCTGTTTAGATTCCGGATCGTATTGACGATCCCAGGTTTCATCCACGGTTACAATTCGGTCGCAAATTTCGTCTATATTATCCCTGACTAACTCCAAAAAATCCTTACTTGTCTGAAGTCGCCGCTGCTTGTCAAACGGCGTTAGCATTTTTGGTACCCAACGCGCACTGATTTTTCTCATATTCATATGCTCGTGTATAATTTCTTCAACTCATTCTTTACTAATCTGCAACTCTTCAGCTATCTGCCATAATTTTATTCTTCGGTCGGCCAGTACTAATTTTTCGATTTTCGAAAATTTTCCTCCGTCACTACCGTCACAGGACGCCCTGGGCGAGGATCATCTTCACAGCTCTCTCGTCCTTGTTGAAATAAGCGAGCCCATTTTTTGACCATCGTATTCGAAGGCGCAGATTCCTGAAGAACTGATACAATGTCTTCAAAAATTTCTTTGGGCGTTTTTCCTTTGTTTACGAAATACTTTATTACGGCGCGATGTTCAATATTACTGAGATTTGACGATTCGGCTGACATGATGACGTTTGTGCTTCGACAGATAATTTGTTAATGACTTTAATAACGAAAGGAAGCTATATTTATACTAACAAGAAGTGTCGCAATTAGTGGTAATAGTTGTGAAATAATGAGTCATCGCTAAGTACCTTGGACCGCGGACTTATCAGCCGCCCCTCGTATGTTTGTAAACAATATCCCAAACTGTTACAGGTGTTTTAAAAAGCTACAACAATGTAATTTTATCTAATACCTTGAAATGAGTAATTCTTGTATATATAATCAATCTTGGAAACTGCTCCAACGGTTTCCATGAAATTTGGTATGCATGAGGTTTCGGGGGCAATAAATTGATCTAGCAAGTTTAATTTTTAGAAAATTTTGTTTTCGTATTTTCAGGCAATGAATTAGAATTAGAATACAAAGGTAAATTTAGCCTTATCGACAATATTATAATAATACAGTTGGGAGATCAGGCGGTCCTGAATCTAGAAGACTCCGGTTCGACTCCACATGATAAATTTTTCAAGTTTCTTTTTTTATGAGAAAATATAATTTTCTTCTTTTGTAAGAAAAAGTTTCTTTTCTTGTGAGAAAAACTATTATTGGTCGCAACTAACTGCTTTACCGACACAGCAACACTAAAGCCAATTGACAATAGATGGCGTTGTTAAGCAACACGAAGCCAAACTGTGATGATAAAAATATTATTATGTTGGTAAGGTCGAAAAATATTCATATTTCATCAGTATGTAATTCGTATCAAAATATATTTTCCAAAAAACATGATTTACCAAAAAAAATGAGTGAAGCTCGGTCATCCAGGTGCTGATTAAACAAAGAAGTCATTCTTTAGGAATGTCCTTTTTGAGAATAATAATATTAAGTGTCAACGTGAATGTTTAAAAACCTAAAAAAATCGTGATAAAGTTTTGCATGTTTTTGAATTGGAAGTATAATTCAACTTACTGTTTCTTTTAGTTTCACATAGCGCATATAACATTCTCTTGGTCGTAAGACATATTTGACTGGTTTTTAAATTATCCAATAAGTTTTGGAAGGTCTCTTAATTTCTTGATCCATTTCTAGGGTTCTGAGCCAAAATGGTAAAAAACGGAACCTTTGTAGTTTCGTCATGTCCGTCCGTATGTCACAGGCATATTATTCAAAAACTACAAGACGTATATTGATGAAATTTATAGTGTAGGTGTCTTGTATAAGCTGCTACTTAGTTTGGTGGATAAAAAAAAATACATTTCTAGGGGGGCACTCGACACATGTGACAGAAGCAAACATCAACGAGTGGCACATATTCCGACAGTTTTTTTAAAAACACTTAAGGTTTTTAAGCTATTTTTTTTTGACTAATTGTATATTTTTTGAAATCATCGCTTCGAATGTAGCAAAAATTGTGGATCTCCTTTATTTTCTAAACTGTATGTCCAAAAAATATGATAAAAATTACGAAAGTAACGCTTGTAAATACTTCCAACGAAAATTATTTTGAACGTGATTGGTTATACCGTTTTTTAGTTATTGCCGAAAAACTGCGCTTCTCAACAAAAGGACCTTAGTGCTATGAACGTACCCTCTTTCGCTGGTGCAATTTTAAAGGCCTGTCAAAATTACTGAAATAACAATATCTACATATAACCCTTAACTACATTTTAAATCGGTCGTATATAGTACACAACAAAACTCATAAACACCCATGATTGAAATAATTATTTAAAACGGTCGATCTGCACCACTCACTCTTTTCAATATCACAACAACAAAATAATAAGTATTGTAATTATATAGGATAGCCAGGATTCCGTTCATTTCGTTCATTTGCCGTACAATACATTCAAAAGCGTTACAAAAACTTTAGCATGGCGTTAATAATTCGTTGAAGTTCTTGTGGCACTTTTACGCCACCGTTATGCACTTCTTTAACTGTAAGCTACATAAAATTGTCCCCAAAATGGTTTTAAAGCTGTTGCAGTAGGTCTATAGTGCACGCACTTCCAGCTAGCACCCAGTCCTGGATTTGTCAATAGGCCGTGTAGGCCGCGGCCTAGGGGCGGCAGATTTCAGAAAATTATTATTTTAGAAAGGTACATGGGGCGGCGGAAATAAAGTGGCCTACACTCATACAAAATATAAATCCGTCACTGCTAGCACCTTAGGATTTATAAACAGATTAGCTCCAAAGCCCTGAAGCAACTAGTTGTGTTCCTTGGGGTGCAAGGACTTATCATTTAATCGCTCAGTACAATTAAGGGTATGTCGTAAACATAACAGATATTGGTTTGTAATAAAAAATAATAGATACATGTTTATATATATGAAATTTTTAAAACTGATATTCTACTATGTGAATATTGTTATTTATATTTATAACACTTTGCATATGTTATTATAATTATATTACAGGAAAACCTATAAGAAGTATACGAGTTCGCTTCGTTTCCGTTAGTTTCAATGTCCAGTATAAATTGACACTAATTACGTGAGTGCATAGTGCGTAATAGTTTATAGTGAACTTTATCTTTCGTTTAGTTTCAATGTTCAGTATAAACTGACACAAAGTATGTATTTACATTTTTAGTGAAGTGTCAGTTTACAGTGTAATAGAATTTGCATTATTACGATGCAATATTAATTTTAAGGGCAAATCAAATAATTAAATACCTATCAAAATAAGTACTTTGTACAATTCGGTCTTAGTGCATGTATTCAAAAATATTCGACAATAGGCAGAATTCAGCAATAGACAATATAATCAGCAATTTTCCTCTACAATCCGGTATCATACATACTTTATTTATTTATCACAAACATAGTTAAGTCAGATTAAAAATATATATGATAGATATTTAACGTATGAAACTCTCTCCACGCAAGTTAAAATTGTACTTGGTCAGTTTTTTTATAATTCAGATCATAGCGATGTGAAAAAATACCTATACAGTTCAGTCTACCTTCTTTCTGCTATATCTTAGTTTTTTTTTAATTCTATTTATAATGTGAAAAAAAAAATCCAATTTGATTTATTTTTATCTATTCATTAAACACGTTAATATTGGAAGCGTACAATTTTGTGAATTTACCAAAGGGAGAATGACCACGAAACTATGAACTCTGTACCACGTTGCGTCATAACCATTCTTGGTCGTTTTATGGATTATATACTTTGCCAATTGTCACTCACAGTAGCCATTTGAAAATTCATACCCAGATTCCAGAGTAATTTTACAAGTCGAAGATGACTTAAAAAATATATGTAGTGTTCATTGCAAAAGGTTTTTAAGAACATTAAGGTCATTTAATATTTATTAGTCATGTAATTAATTTATATTATGAAGCACACTACCTAAGAAGTAATCTATAAAAGATGTTCATAATTTGACAAACAGCTTTATAAGTTTTATTAAGCCTCCAGGGTTTGATAATAGTAGTAGAAGCTGGTTATCAAAGTAAATAGTATCAGACAGAAATAGTAAAACAGAACGTTGTAATGAAAACCTAAAAAAATAATTTCTATTTGAATAAATACCAATAACAAATATTTACTTTCTTCCAATCCAATGCACAAGTCAACTTCTAATTTATTTATTGTGCTAGATATAGCTAGCTATCTTTCTCGTTTGTTCGTTACTTTATGAATTATGATCAGCTCGAAAACTTGTACTTTTATGTTACCTCATTGATTAATAAATTTATTGTACAACACTACTGCAGTGAGACTCATTCGCCATTTTAAGGAAGTATGAACTAAGCAACTTTTAATGTATTACATTAAATCCCCGCTTCAAAATTTTCATTCCTTTGCTGATTATTTGGTAAAATTGAAGGGAATTATTTTCATAGTGTTTTGATCTTGACGCATGACACTTTTTGGTACCATACGTGGGCCAAACTTTGTTTACAATCTTAATCATTATCAGCTCAAAAGCGGAGATTAAACAATTGATTACCTATTACGTAACAAAACCTGATTTCTTTGTAAAACAAAAATATACTTATGTTTTTAATCAATTTCCCCATAAAACACAAAAAAAAAAAAATTGTTTATGCGTTCCTGATAACGTATTACTTCATTCAACACGCGATGAGCATACGGGCTGTAGTAGTGCTAAGGTTAACTGATTATAATTACAAATTAAGTATACATGTAACTACTTAATTTTGTATTCAATTAACAAATGTCAAGCAGCAGGTCTGAGGAGCACCACTGGGGCCGCCCAAAACGTGGAAGTGCTTATCGCAGTAGGTACTATCTCGGCTGGATGTACATACATAATAAAGTCTGTAAAGGGTAATTGGGCTCAAGATATTTTCGTAATTCAATAAAATGAAACTCTGAAAAAAATTATAAACTTCTATATTTACAAATGTGATGTTTAGTTTTAAAATAAGCGTACATGGCGTATAATTACTATTATTAATATATGTAATATTTTTACTATAGGATATTTGTACTATCAAACACATATTACAAAATCACACAAGATTATGGATAAAAGTGTGACTAGCAAATAGCTTTTGCTATGTAAAAGTTAAATTTTCACATGAACGTGGGTTTTGATGCGTGCATCAAACCCATTTCTAAATTTACTAAAAAATATACCTGACAAAATTCTAAATCTTGAATTATTCAAACTATTACATTAAAAAGTATACAATGTATCAACCCGACACATTAAAACATTTTTAAATAATAAAACAATGAGTATATTTTCATATTCACTTCAATCAGATTTAATTTATTGGAGAATTTTAGCAATCAGTTTAAAATTTATATTGCTTAATGAGTTAAAACTCTTTGTACTTTTTCCTAAAAAAATATTAGAAATGTGACTAAAATTACACTTTGAGATTTTGAATATTATGGAACTATGTGCTTATGAGGATTTTTGCAGAAAAATGAGATATAAACTGCAATTCAAGATTTAAACAAACAAGCTTTTCATGAGATTGTGTATGAGTCATTTCTTTTTCTTAAATCTATTTTTGCAAAAATCATCTATAAACACTAGTACACCAGTTAAAATCAACTGGTAATTTTAATAGATACGAGGATATAAAAATGTACTAATAGGCTATACAGATATTGAAAAGAGAATGTCAATAAGTAGGCAATAGTAATAATTCTATACTGACATGTGCATTTTGTCATGTTATTTTAAATAATATAAAACTATCAATATAATTTAGATATTAATGAATCATTAGAAGCTCACATATTCTGCAAACTCTGTAACATTTTCACGTTCCCGGCTCGGAAAACCTTAGCATAATAATATTCCCTAAACAAATTCATCACAGAGATTTGTTGCATGCGCGTACTCCTAAACACTTTAGTATCCCTTCACCTTTCGCTCTCGTTCAGACTTCGTCTAATTAAGTTGCATTAAAAATTAGTATCTAGTTATAAAATTATGTTAGACGTAATAAGATAGAGGTACCTACATCAAAAGAGAGACAATCTTTGTACTAAACTAAAACATCTTCAACAGCATAAGTACGCTTAGTGAGACTCTTTACCATGGTAAAAAACTTTACAAGTTTCTAGTCCAATTTGTGATGTCTTTATGTGTAATTATTACCTATGGCCACTATCGCAGTTTATATGACAGCCGTTCAAGTATAGAATGTAAACGCTACATAAATAAAATATAATTTGCAATGTTAACAATTTAAAAATTATATTTCTTTCCCAGAAACATCTTTAATACCTCCTGCCATATTCATTACATACAAAATGATCGTTCATCTTTGTTTCGCCAAATACATTTTTTTTTTTACAGATAGCCTATCAATTTAATAGAGTAAAATAAACAAAACGCTTAAATTTATATGGACCATTGAAGCAATAGCCGGAAATCATAAACGAATGAGATTCGCAGACTTTTTTTACGCTTAATAGATATATGGATCGAGGTTTTTCGCTGGCATATAAACCGTAACAGAGGGGGGGGCCGGCGTTAGTGAGGATCTTCGCGCAGGCGGCGGAGCGCATGCGTGACGGCTTCTTCGGTGGACTCGAACACGGGCACTTTAGTGCGGCGCGCCAGGTCCGTCAGGTAGTGTCGACCCCGGTTGTAATCCTTCACAGCGGCTTCGCTATACTGCTTTTAATTAAAATAAAAAAAAAAATCATTTTATTGGATGTGTTTCTTTTAAAATATTCTTTATTTAGTTTGAAATATTTGCATTCAGGGTATAAATGTCATTAAATTAATAATAATCGTTAGTTCCTTATTCCTCGAATTGGTTTAGGTATGTAGCAGAATTTCATTGTTAATCACAAATAAATCTAGCTAGTTTTGTACTTAAACATGTTGGTATTCATTCTTATATATTTAAAATTAATATAAATGAAATGATTCCATTTGTTTCGTAAACCCCAATAAATAGTTACGTCGACGTTACACATGGCTTTGAAATGGTACAATTGTATATATGGATCAAAAGATTCCACACATAACATACGATATTGAATAACAAATTACCACAATTTTCACTTGTTCATATTTTACAATGATAATTTAAAGATTAATAAACCAATGTAAAGACAACACAATCCTGTTGAATATTATACAAAGGTTAATTTTGAAGTCAACATTGAAAATAATACATTATTATAACACACGAATGACAAATACTTATATAACAGACTGCACACTAATATGGTATAGTATGTCAAAACTAACGTTATGTGCGGCGTTGACGTCCATGGGCTGCACGAGCAGCACGGTCGCGTGCGGCCGCAGGCCCATGTAGTGCGCCGCCAGCACCATCGCCGAGAAGCACGGCGCTTCCGCGCTCAGCGAGAACAGCAACAGGCGCGACCCGAGCAGAAGGTCCTCGTCGTAGGTGCCTACACACGTGCATCCCGGCTCATTAAAAATGTATTTAATGTATTATAAATACGGGAAGGAAAACTCTAGAAGGGCACTTATGGTGTTTTATAAGAAGAAATAAACCTAAAGTTTATGAAAGGAGTTTTTAAAGTCTTTACAATTAATTCACTTGATTAGCTTAATCTGATTATTTGACATGATATGATTATTTCTCTTCTCAGTGATTGTTTTTTCTCAAATCGAAACAAAAAATGCTTCAATAAAAATATTTTAATTCCAAAAGTCTAGCCTCTTAAAACCTATGTTTAACTGACTGAAATGATAAATATTTAAATCGTTAAGGAAAAACCGAGCAGATGTAAGTCACAACACTCGCGTTTAGTATCTAGTACCATATTTCTAATTTCCTTTATATATAAGTGCACGCCTATTTAGTAGAAGTGTAGGCGCAAATCACAGCTCCACTCTACATACTTATCTTACATCACTGGCATCCATCTATCGTTTTATGTAAGCTTGTTGATTTTGAATGCTTGAAATGTGGCCATATCATTGACTTTTACTATTTGATAAAGCAACGTCCATAGATAGTGGCCAATTTAGACTATGTTATTAAATTTCCTTTTGTAAATATTTAATTTAAATTTTAAAATAGAAAGTGCCCACTTTAATTAAGATCTGACAGGTTTTCCTTCATTGAGCTTTTAAGAACTAACTACTTTAATGAACTTAATTGTTTTTGAATATTTTTTTGCAGTCAATTATATTTTACGAGAAGAAATAAAATCACTCCCCTTTTTTTCCGAATATTTGACAGTTGTTGGATGCTTTTTAATAATTTTTAATTGTAATGGTTTTTAAAGTTGACAGTGATAGAAAGATTTCGGTCACTGTTACTCTTTTTATTATAACAATTTTGAAAATTTTTGTATATTTCTTATCAAAACAAATACAATATACCAGTATTTTTTTTTTCGAATTCTACCTTTGTGCCCTTACGCAACCTGGTTAGTTTTTTGGTAGCCAGATAGATAGTGAAACTGATTCTGTTTTATTTTATGTACTATGTGTTTACACTTTGATAAAGATTTGCCGGAAACAGATTACTCCTGTAACTAAATACCTCTGAAATATATCGATAGAACAATATCTTTACAATAATTTTGCAAACGATTTCATCAAATTCATTCCCAAGGTTACATAATAACAATTATATTTATTGTCATTGTGAATACGTAATATATAAACGTCAATAGGTCTATACCTACAAAGTACAAGCAAAATATAGACACCTTTAAAAGGTTGAGGCGTATGGTCTTCGGTGACCGTGTAGAAGTCGGAGGCGCTGAGGCGGTCGGCGGGCTGGTCACGCGGCGTGCGCTGCCGCAGTTCCACGTCGTCGGGCGGCGGCGGCGACGTGGCTAGAGCGGGAACGGGGCTGACGGAGTCGATGCCGGAGCGAGGTTTCTTATCGGTACGCGGCGATTCGGGATGCGCGGGCGCCGACCGCCGCGCCGGCGCCGAAAACATTCGCGTGTAATCATTGGCCCGCGGTATTACGTAGCTGAACCCCTCGCGGCGTAACATTTCTTCAGGTCGCGTACAGTTCGACTGTTGAGGAAAGAAATATTTCAATCAAAACACAACATTAATTTCCATGATATGAAAATCTTTGAAAAAGACAAATAATTATGAAAGAAAAGAATCCAAAAGTACACGCTTCATACACGTATTATATTACAAATAGTAATTTACAAAATAATAAAAAAATGTTTAAAATATATTGTTATTTTATTTTTTATGTTGTCGACACAGTCAATTTTGATTTTTTGCGTAATTCTCTTTCAGACCATATTAAACAAAAAAATAATATTGGTGATATCTTTTGCAAAAGAAACCCCGAAAATCTATAAACTTTCATTACTATCTTTTTGAAGGTTATTAATTCAATAAAAATATCAATAGGGCTCATTCAAAAGGATTTATCTCAATCCATTGCATTTTTTTTAACAGTGAAGACTCATCGACGTACAGCGGATATAATTGTTTAATTACAACTTTCATTATATATACTAAAGTATATGAATTAGAAAATACACAAATCAGATAATTTAATGTCTCTAGTTATTAGAACACCCCCATTTATACGGATGTTATGTGTAATTTGGGGCGCAATAACGATTTTTATGCTGTAAAGTTGTCACATGACATATTTTAAGATCAGCATAGTTAATGCTCACGCGTGTCGCGAAGCATACTAAAATATGAAAGGAATATTCATAACAACTTCTATCAAAACTACTTTACTAATAATTTAGTCATAACTGTCGGCAATAAAGAACTTAATTGGATGTAGAATACTAACGGGAAAAGAGCCACCGAGGTAGACGTCGTGAGTGGGCGCGCCGAGCATGGCCGGCAGGCGCTCCAGACGGCGCTCGGTGCCCGGCGTGAACACGGCTTCGCCGGCGCCGCCCGCGCCGCCGGCCGACTCCGTTGCGCTCTCGCCGCTGCTGCCCTCGCGAGTACCGCCGTTCTACAAACACGGCATCAAAGGAATCTATACGGTGCTAACAATGGCGGTCTATAGCCAGTCTCTGCTAAAATGGTGTGTTCTAATCGCCGCGCTGAGCAATCTATTCGTATGTAGACATGAAAATATGTATTTAAAAAAAAAATTAAATTCTCGCTCACAATTCCAATTCCGATTCGTGTTATCAAAAATCATATAGGAGCAAATTTATTACCAATATTATTTGAATAACATCGGTTCACGACTTTATTCCTGTCTACATTCGATTTTGATGCTTACCGTGACTCCGTTACCAATTTCAATTTCATTATGTCAATTCTTTTTAATTCCTTTTTTACGGCAATGGGAACCTCTTCAAAATTTGCAAATTGGTTATGGATTATAAAAAAAAAAACAACTCATAGCACAAAGTCATATCTTGTCATCCACAATAACAATGATGTCGAATAGCAATTTATAATTATCCGAAAATGGTTAGACAGTTATATTATAATTTAAACTTAATATTATCGCGTTGTAATCCATCCGATAGCCATCGGCAACAAACAGAACTTGCTCCTACTTATTAATTTGTAAGAAATAATTTTCAATATTTGATTTCCACGACTTCTTTTAACCACCTTATAGTGACTTCTATTACCATTGTATTCTATTTATTACATATCATTACATATAACATACATTCCGGATATTCTCTTGTCAATATTTGGAATTTTATGTAGGTACAATGTGTGAGTATATATATATATGATTGGTTATTTATTTTCCTTTATTTGACACTACACGGGTGACCTTTGATTACATTCAAACTTTTACTTCCATTATACATACAAGTTTCTCAACCAAACTTCAAAAAGTTGTATTATCAAAATCTCGCAACTTCTCGCAATGGGTCTTTAATTTCTGAAAATTGGATCTCTAAATCTCATCACAATGGATAATAATGTAAAAAAAAAGAAAATGGGAGAATCGTGATATGCAGATATGCTCAATTGTAAACGTCAGGGTTGATTATTTGATTACGCAAATCTCAAAAACGTTCCCACAAGCTACTTACACAGATTATCCGATAAGTGTTTCGCTGCGAAATTTTGTAACTGCACTATATGAACATTTAAAATATATTTCACTAAATTGGCCATTGTCTGTGACGTGGGAATTAGTCACATTAAATTAGTTGGTTATAAAATAAATAATACGGCGTACCTACTTCCGCTTTCGGCCTTGATATTCGGTGAAGCGTTAGTCGACTATCTAAACAACTTGAGTCATTTTTTTTTTACTTAGCCACACTAAATTTTAAGTCAGAAAACCTACCTAGTGTAATATTCTTTCGTCGACTGGCGGTCCTGGTACTCGTCGAAGCATGAATCTACAGTAGGGACTTATGGGTGAGTTTATCCCGTATAGGGCTCCTTTCATCCGAATCAATCTTCATTGCATGTCACACGCACAATAACAATACAACCCTTACGGCGGTGTGCTCAAACTCTCATTTGAAATAATTAACTGTTAACGGTTAAATTTAAAAACTAAACACGTCAAAATAGGTTGTTTTAACTTCACGATCGCCGGTTAACTGAGCTAGTCTTATGTCCTTAAGATTACCTATACTTTGACGTGTTTCCTTTTTAATTTTAACATTTAGTAGTTTAACTATCACAAAATGAGATTTGAAGTACACCACTGTTAGTGTGCTCGAAGACTTCGAACTACCGTATCATAAAGCATATGTGGGCAACCATCGCCCGATATATTTTGAAAAATTTCATGTCTGATATTTATCGCTAAAAATTATTAACACTGGTTTAAAACACTACTTTAAAATGTACCACTTTTTGAACGGAGTTCGCAAATGTATTTGCACACTAAAATTTGGCCCACAACATGTCAAAGGTTGCCCATACCTGCCATAAAGGAAGACTGAACCTCCCGCGTACCTTAGGAATGATGAGTTTGAGCTTCTTGCCGCAAGCCCGCAGGCGCGCGTTGTAGGCGTAGAGGCCGTTGTCGGGCCGCGGCTGCAGCCCGTTCCCGCGCCCCGCGCCCGCGCCCGCCGCCCCCGCCGCGCTCTCGGTCTTGCTTTCGGAGCTGCCGTAGCCGTTTCGCATCGGAGAATCTACACGAGAACGATGAAAAATCAATTGTAGCGCTGCTGAAGTAATGCATAAGCATTTTTGGTGAGAATCCTTTTTTTTGCGATTAAAAAACCCTCCCACAATTTCAATGCATTGATTTCCAATTACACATACGTAAAAGTTAAAGCGAGACAGTAATCATTATATAACCTAAACCATTAATAAATTCTGAGGACGAAATTTACGATCACACCAATAGATTAGTAATTTAATACGTTTAACACACAAAGAAAATAATTAAAAATATATATTTACAAAACACGTATATAATTAAATTTTATTCGATACTATGTAAAAATAAACTTCTATTACGAAAATTAAAAGTACTGAGATACAACTTTAAAATTTTGTGCATAACGACAATTATAAAAACACAAGACCATTCTTACATACATTATGTGTATTTTAATTGTGAATTAAATAAAATCACACACATTATGAAAGCTTATTTGATTGTGGCGGCGTTTATTAGAATCAAACGAGTGTATTATTTGAAAAACATTACAATAATCATCTTGGATTTAACTAAATGAATTTAGTGAACTTTCAAATGGGTTTCGAAACAGATTCATGCTTACTTTTGATACAATATGAATATATGAGATTTCGATTATTACAAATGATTCCAATTTCAAAATTAACACGTTTACTGTATGCATTATACGTAGATAAATAAAACATAAACAATAAAAAAAAACAGTCAAGAGCGAGTTGATTTCGCATAATTAGGGCTCGGTATCAATATTTGTTTTAATAAGTATAGAGCAAATACATAGACCAAAGGTTATAGTGCGTATATAAATATATAATTTATAAAAAAACGCCTATTTATATTTCAAATATTTCTTTCAACAACTACTGCATTGTTTAAAAAAGTTGAAATTTTCCGATAATATATGATTTATTTTCCATTAATCTTATTAAAATTTAAACTCTAGCTTAGAAAGTTTGGAAATTGGGCGTAAAGGAACTATATCAATGAAAATCTTGAACACAAAAATAGAAAATATATACAATAATCTTTAGAGGTAGCACTTTTAAATGATATCTCAAGGGTATTGATTCAATTTTTATTTTCATTGGACAAATCTGATCCTCATTTTCAAGTGTAATAATTGACATTAATGTGTACACGTCATTAAAGTTTAACATAAGTACGTAAAAATTTTTATGGCAGATATTTTTCGAAAGAAGGTGTGAAACCACTTGCTTTGAAACATATCAAAACTAAAAAAGACCTACGTAAATATAATTTTTTTATATGGTTTATTACTTATTTTTTAGGATAATAAAGTATACTTTTCTTAGGAAAACGTTTATATATTTACATTACAAAGTAAGTATTATATATTTACATCTTCATAGAAAAATATTTAATTTTTTTGAAATTAGAATCATTACTGTTTACAACTCATAAGCATAGCTATTATAATTTTTCGTCTGTAAAAATCAAGCGCTGGAAGTAAGTTAGCGTAAAATCGTTCCTAGGTGAGAGTTGAAATTATACAATAAAACATCAACTAAAGAGTGACAACAGATGGCATGCGCGACGCACGCACCGAACGAGGACGTGCGGGCAGGGACGAGCGTGGGAGTGGGGGAGTAGACGTGCGCGAGGCGGTCCCGCAGCACGCGGAAGGCGCGTCGGACCCGCGCCGCCACCCCCGAGACGGGAGCGTCGGCGCCGCCGCCACCGCCGCTGTGCGCTCTCACACGCTCGCCTTCAACAGACACGCCGGCGCTTACTCACAGCGGTTCCGCGCGCACGCGCCCTACGTCTCCACATCTCTTCGGATACCTTCGTCCGCTCATCGCTTTCGCAGAGCCGTGCCGGTCGTCGGCTACGGCGTCATCTTATCGAGTTCTTTGCACGATAAGTGCAAAATTATTATCCGTCATTTAGATAAGCCGGTCCAAAACAGCTGTGAGTCTTATCCTATTATGCAATGACTAATATCGTAATTTGAATAACGCATGTATGAAGAACACCCGTCGCCGCAATCGTAATTATCTTTCACCGTGACGGCATATTATGGTGTACTCGATAAACTGAAAATTTTAGCTCACATACCTTTTGAAAATACATACGATTGGTTTACCAGGAACGGCTCTAACGAATTTGATGAAATTTTGTACTAAGATAATGTTTTACTTTCCAAGTTCATATGAAATGTGTACCCAAAATGAATTATCGGAAATGAATGTAATTAACTTTTTCTGCAGTACGTTATCACGTTCCAACGCCTTTTATATTCGATGGTTTTATGACAATCTTGTTCATTTATAAGGAGTTCTATCGATTGCTGCTGCAGCAAATACAAAATAAATAAAAACCAACCTTGATCGGTGGCGAGTTCGACGACGGCCGCGCAGAAAGCCTCAAAATCGACGGTGTCGTTGGCGGGTGGCAGGCAGCGCTCGATGAGGTGGCGCGGTGCCGAAGTCACCTCCTGCAGCGCGTCGAGGGCGCGCGCCCGCGCCAGTCGCGCGGCTCGCCCGCCCGCCGCGTCGAAGGTCCGTTTGAGTCGCAGGATGGTGTGGCCGAGCTGATGGCGCGGGTGCGTGCGTGCGCCGCGCAGCACGGCCCCCGCGCACCTCAGCGCCGAGGGGATGTCCGTGAACGCGGGCAGCCCGCGCCGTTCTACCGCTTCTTGAAGGGTGGCACGTGCACGCGACAGCTCCACGTATTCTCTGTAAATATCACTTACTTTTTAATGAAAACGTACGGTCGCTAATTGTGCTGCAACTGCACTAGCGTCAAACTGAAAACAAACTACATTTATTTAATAATATCATCGAACCTAACTTGCTTCTAATTGTGAGAACATTAGCACATTATCAGAAAAAGAATTAAATCAAAGGACTGAACTTACAAATCGCGTTAGAAGAACACAGTGACATAAAATTAATTTTCAAATAATTGGTTTCATTTCCTGTATTATTTTTTTTAGTTTAAAAGCCAGAAATATATTACACCTGAACATGACAATAACATTCGAATTTTCATTTGCAATCTCCATTTACTTATTACTATATTATTTTTTTAAAATTCTACTGTGACTATGAAATTTGCATAGACTCGAGGATAAACTTTTGTTTAACTGTTTAATAAGTCATGAATACTAAAGACATTACTCACTGATCAGATATCGGTTCTCTGCCAATAGCCTGGTGCCGCTGGTAGGGGCGCAGCACGAGCAGCAGGTCGCGCGGCATGGCGGCCAGGTGCGCCACCTCGACGCTGGCGGCGACGGCGCGCGTCTCATTGTCGAGCACGAACAGCAGCGCTCGCGCCGCCGCCTTAGCCCGATGTTCGACTTCCATTAGTTCTAACGACCAGTCCTCCACTTGCTGAAACGAATGCGCTTATCTTAAAATGTGTATTATATTACAAATTTGTAAAAGGTCGCTTACATTAAAGTTCGTCCATTGATCACGCTCGACTACTGAATGCATTGTAATCAACTTGTATATTGACGAAAACTGTCGTGGAATAGGACACTGGATACTTTTTATAAAAACGCTATATATATGTATATATAATAAGAAGTAATGTAATATGTTGAGAAAATTTAATAATAAAACAAATCAACTGTTGCTAAAATTTAATGTACTCCCAACCAAGCGGACGGCAGTAAGTACAAAAATAAAAGATGGGAGAATATCAATGCAGTTTATAAATCTCCACTTTTCTTTACTTACTCTCTAAAACTGAATTAGTAGAATTTTTACTAATTAAAGTAGTAATAGTAGAAACTACATCAAAATTAGTAATTTTAGTTGAATCTACTACAGGTTTACTGTTTGTACGTTACTTTTCAATTAGTAATTTTCACAATTGAAAAGTAATATGGCCCAACTTCACTACTGAATTAGTAGTTCTGAATTAGTAGTCACTTGACAATTAGTAAAATAATACTTTTATAATAGTAGAATTATACTTTTAATTAGTAGAAAATTTACAATTTTAATTTGTAATCATTTCTACTAATTGAAGAGTGGATAACCACTTATTGCTGGTCGTATACTTTGGACATCTTAAAATAGTAGCTATTGACTATTAATTAGTGGTTTTCCACTAATTCAGTTTTAGAGAGTACTTCTTCACGGTTTTCGGTGCAATTCGATATGGTGTGTCTGTCTATTTCTAAGTTTTGATTAGCCTGACATCCAACAAAAAATACTGAAGGTATTAAAGCACCTAAAGACAATATTGATTCACGTTAACTTATTATTTATATTGTTATTCCGATGAAAGATATAATGCCTACTACATTTTATTAATTGGTCGATTCGTTTAAATAGTTAACAGAAATCAATTTCCTAACTATTTAAATCATCTTTCTCTGTATACAATTCTGTAGGCATCTGTATACGACTCGAAATTCCATGCCTTAGTTGGATAAAAATTAAAGACATACTTATCATAATCGGATTTCTGGTTAATATAAAATTTGCACATAAAAAGGTTAAATACAATATTAAATCTTAAGAATTTGACGCTTAGGGTTTTCGTTTTTGTTTCGTATTTTACTCAAATCCAAAACATTAAAAGAAACAGCATTTCATGTCCTATACTATTAAACAGACGATGCTTGTGTATGCGCTTACGCTATGACGATGTCGCAAACGGCACTATATATGTTTTCTTTCATAAAAGTTTGCCTTTTTAGCTGAATGCAAATACGTATATGGAAAAAAATAGAATAAAAAAATCTGCTGTATTTAGCGTGGTTTATGGAATTTCGAAATAATCACATTGTTGCTGTCATTGTTTCTGAACAGCAAACCGCACTACATGATATATACTACAGATGGCGCTACATAAATAAAATAATATGTTGTATATGTAAATTTTGTAATAAAATATTTATTATTGAAAATAAACCATAAGCAAACGCTCCCGTGGAAACTTGTCATGGTCCCACGGCAAACTCGACGTGCGCCGAGTGAAGCTCAGTTGTCCAGGCACTAAATAATAGTAAACGACGAAATAAATACCGACGTCAAACTATTACAAGATAAAAAATAGAAATAAAAATACAAAGGAAAACATTCATATTATTATTAGGAACGACACGTAATCGTACAAAAGACCTTGACAGATTTGTAATACAAAAGAATCTAAACATTTTTATAATAATGAATAGACATTAATTGCTCCACTTCGAACAAGATACTTGCGCATGCCTTTCTTAATCATCTCAAGGATAATAATAATAACAGTAATTTTATCTGATACTTAAAGCGTTTATCAATTCTTTACCTTTGATTTGCCGAAGACAGAGTTGGAAACAATTTAGTTCATAGTTTTTTTTTTATCTAATGATTAGTCAAAGAAACGTTAAATCAAAATTCTAGAAATAAAATAAGAGTATTAAAAAAACATAAACTAGAAAATCCATTTACTTAGACAAGAAAAGTTCGTTCCTAAATAGGATATTATTCTATATCCATCTCCGTTCCCACATTTAAAACAGCTACTCCAGACGGGCAAAAGTGAAAAAAAAAATTGTTTGAGTACTGGACTCGTATAAGTCAATAAACTTAAAAAAAAACAATTATTTTGAAATTACGGGAAAAACACTGCGATTTAATCGCTACCTACGGATGGAAGGTAGGTGTTCTATCAAAACATCTCAACCGCAAGGAGTGACAGCTGTGACATCACGCCGCCATGTAGGGCGGCTCTGCGGCCCGCCGGCGGACAGAACAAATCAAACGAGCGACTCCGCCTCGTTCGGTGAGGAATGTCGTTATTATAATTAGGAACGCACCGGACGAATACGAACGCGCCGGTCGGCCCACGCTCGGCCGCTAATTATTATTATGATAATTATCATTAATATAATAAAAACGTGGCTCTAGGAAATAATGACACGTGCGAGAATTTTATTCAAGGCCACTGATCGCTGAAAAGAAATAACATTATTAAACAATGAACTTAAGATGAAAAGCGAATAAGTCTGTTTACTATAAATATTTTCTATATTAATACTAGTTTTCCGCCCGAGTAGACAAAGAATGGTTCCTTCGTCTTTTGTATAGGACGATTTCAATGTCAATCCTGATCTCGTACTCACTTTTGATTCTGGTACCTTATTTCGGTCGTGATCCCAGTTCTAGATTCAGTTACCCAGACCCGCTTTCAATTCCCAAACCTGTACCTATCACGGTTCCGTTTTGGAAAGAGCCGGGGCAAAAGCTTATTTCAAAATAAAATATAGGCTATATTGCTCGGGGCTAACGTAATTACCTATTAATGAAAAACTTTTTAGATACGGTGTAGTAGTTCTGTTTAACAATGCAAACCGTAGACGAAAGCTAAAATAAATTACGTAAAAACCTTGTCCATGAAAACTTACACATATCTACAGACTTTCATAGGCGTTCGGTCAAATGTAGTCGAACTCAATTAACTTCGGTCAGACCGAAATTCATTTAAATATATAGAAGAGATTTGATGAATTATAAATGTTAAGATCATAGTTTGCTTAAGAGCATACAAATATATCATGTAACCATTCCCTTATGTACACGTGAATGAGTTACCTCACTCGCCGGTATCTCGATCGTCTAGCGTGCTTTTATCGTCGTGAGAACAAATTTCTTATCGTTGCATTTGACATATCGTACGTCTTTTGTTACGAATGTACCTACTCGCTGCATTCATTGTGCGCTCGCGAAGAGGCACGTAACACGCGTTTTCTTCAAAATACATCACTCCACGTTCGCGTAGCGTGTGTCATCGCCGATCAATAAATGTTTAATAAACTTTTACACTCTCGAGAAAATCCATTTCACAACAGATGGGCAGCTGCCGTGCGCGAATATGTGAGAAAATACGACAGCACCGAAGTATTACCGATCCGAAGACGAGATTCGGGAACTCCATACTGCAGATTCACTCTGATTATTATCAGAAACTAATATCGGCATATCCATTCGGCAGCCGAGGGTTATCGACTCGGACAGCCGGACGAGTGGACATGTCCGGAGGGTGTAGACGTGCGCTGCGGTTGTTAATCAAAAAATGAGCATGGCGGCGGAATCGTTTCGAAATCACATCAGGGACGATTCAATTTTATTTATATGCAATAGGCGACGCGACGTTCGGCGAATGCGCGCATCGCTTTTGTCGAGGCGCGAAGAAGGCGTTTTACGCCGCGGCCGGCGCTCGCGGTGCGGACGGACCTTGGCACGGTAGTAGGTGCACGACGCGGTCCGTCGTCATTGCCACATCGTTAGAGGCGATAAAGATTATCGAACGATAAATATTCATTCGATACGAGATCGTGGGTCGAATACGATTTCGCGCAGCGGCGGCGCCACCGACGACGCGCCGCTGCGTTAGAGCGGTTCATTTTTGTCAGCCAAAAATTTGACAATGGCGAAAGTCGAGCGGTAAAAGATAAACGGAGCGACGAGTTGAGCTCGATGACAAATGGCAGGCATGCACGGCATCTAACTTGACTACACACATCATGTAAATGACGCACCGTTCGTAATAATTGCCCTGTTTGTTGACAATAAATAAAAGAAGGTGTAAGAGGTCTAAGTGTCTCCGGAAAATCTCGCCTGCCCACGCTTACCAATTTTTTAGCTGTCGAGTGTGAGTTTTTAACCGTTTTTATCACGTTCAAGCCTATGAAGATTTGTATGACAATTCGTGCACCGAATCTAGCGCACGTTCTATGTAACTTACGAATGCTCGTACAAGTAATAGTGAAGACAGAACAAAATGTAATAGCAATCCCAGCGAGCGGCGCACGCGTTCCGCGATAACGACCGAAGCAACATGCGAATCCAATTTGATGTAGATCAGAATCGAAGCGCTTCAACTGTTTAAGGAAATATTATCCGGTTACCGAAACGCAACCGGCCGGCGCCGGCGGCCGGGGCTCGACCTAAATTTTTTTTCCATTAGTATACATATAATCAACTAATGCGACGCTGTGTTAAAATATGTTATAAAATACGTTCGACCTATAATATATTTCTTAATATAGCTTAATTAAAATTTAAAAATTGATGTTTGTATTCACTAGTAATACAAAAACATATTACATATAATATACGTGCAGTCCTTTACAAATAAATATGAACGACTGATGTCGCGGGACATCCAGTAGGAGCGGGTGTTCCTTTCTCTGTATATTGTGCATTATTAAATAACAAGCAAGATGAATTTTTATAAAATCGTATTTAGTATTTTTTTTAAGTCTTTATTTATAAAGTTATGAAAATAAAGAATTTATTATTAATTATTGTTATAAAAATATAAACAAATTATAAACTTAATACACAGATATACAAATATACTGCTGATACGTACACCGCGCGTCTATACTACAGGAATATACGCGTATACGTATACAGCTGACGCATACGTTGCACATCTATGCTGCAGTAATAATACGTAAAAATACGCTTGTATACAAACTATAAGATGGTAAATGAATCCAAAGAAACAGTCGTTCCTTGACGCCAAGCACGCGTTTACAAACTCTCTCTCTCCCTCTTTCGTCTCTCAAGTGTCTGTCGAACACTTTCGTCCGTGTTACTCCCACCCGTCAAACGTGCGTAAGGAACTTGGTTCCAAAATTAGAATCTAAAACAGCAAAAACTTATTCCAATTTTTGATATACTAAACGAAAAACAAAACTCATGACAGAAACTAGACATGAAAGAGCTGGAACTAGTATTCAAAGATCTTGGTTTGTACCGCCAATCGCCTTCATTGATGCTGCTCTTCCTCGGGTCGACATTTGGAATCTACATAGAACGTGCCACGCTTACGCATTCAAGAACCTGGCTCCGATTCCATTAGCTTCTTGTTTGTTACAGAAGGATAATGAATGATACGTTTATAAACTATTAAAATAAATAAACAATAACCAAGAAAAGCAAACACAGAAACAACCTATATTGCTGCTTTAATTCGAATTAGAAACGACCTTCACCCGTCTGTATAATGGATGAAACGTATTTTATAATAAATTTTAGAATGTTAAAAAATACATAGCGTGTGGGTTGGCTAAAAAATTCCCAGCCAGACTACGATTAATTAAAAACTCGAAAATGACATTTTTTTAAACATTGCACCCATTAGTTTAACGAAGAAATTTTATACCGATCGAAAGTATGAAGCCTGTAAAATATGTAAACGTTGGGTTGTCTATTTTTTTCCTGACGTAACTATCGGGTCACCTTAACTATATAAACAGGATATGTCGGTACTAGTAATTTACATACTTCTGTTTAATAACTAGCGAAAAGCACTGCTTTGTGATTGCGTGACACAAATTTGTATTTTAAACCAATAAGTTCAAGGTTTTAAAAATAGTAATTTTTCAATTTCTAATTAATCGTAGTCCGACCAGGAATTTTTTAGCCAACTCACTCGCGATATATTTTTGAACATACTAAATTTGATATAATTTATTTCTCATCCATTAAACAAATGGTTGAAGGACTTCTAATTCGGATTTTAGACTATAAGAAAACACAAGTAAGTCTCTATGTATAAGAAAATTTGCGTAGGTAGATGGGAACTGAACTTATTTTTCAAACTTAGTGTTTAATTATTTCACAGATTTAGATATTATCAATATGCATATGTACATACATCAATAATATGTAAATTACATATGTATTACAGTATATTGTTAATCATAATATTAAAAATTACAATAAATTTTATGAATAGTAAAACATCTTGAATTGTATAATCTCATAAACGATACGTTATCACATTTTCTGCTTCGTTATTCTATTGTTATAAGTTTCGAACGTCTTTCTTTGATTTTAAACTGACCTTAACAAAAAATTAATTTTCTGTGAATAAGAAAAAATTTAGATAATATGTACTATACCCATACAAAAAGTCAAATAAAATAAAAATGTATATTGTAAATATAGTACTTAAAAATAAATAACCTAAATGAAAGTTATTTGACGTTACTTAAAAAAGTATATCAGTACCGTTCTACTCGTTTGATGGTGCTTATTCACAGTCAAATATTTAAGATGTAGGTCGAAACCATACCGGTCTCGTTTCATTTTTTTTGCGAGTTAATAACATATTCCAAGTAATATAAAAGTTATATTATGTACCTATAAAAATTGTTGTCCAAGGGAACTCCGTTCTTCGTCGTGTTATAATTTTCATAATAATAATTTTTACGGGAAGTATATCTGTCAACATTAAAAATTTTATTTTCACATTTGCGTTTAGTAAGACGCCATCTATCAACGGTTTTTGGAAATTTAAAACGATATAGGGAAAGAGCTGTCATTTTAAAAACTTTTCAATTTAAAACATCAAACTTCCGCGCCACTCACTGCACGATAACGTGCAATTTAACTGTGATAATTTTTATGATTTCCGTTTATCTTGAATATGAGTAATAATTTATGTTTACGATAAGAACAAATATAATTTAATAATAGATTAATATTCTTTTAATTCTGTTAGGAAATATATATTTTTTATCAATTTGCAAACTTACCGGATTAAAGTAGGTGATGCCCATCTGCTTGAGCATCGGTATGGCGATGTCGGAGCGCCACGTGGTGGGGTTGCAGGAGCCGCCCAGGAACACCTCGTACGGCGGCGGGGATGCCTCGCTGCCTGCGCATCCGGAACCGGTCAACGACGAGCGCATAAGAAAACGTACCATAGACAATTATTTTAAATTTACAATAATTGACTCAAAACAAAAAAGAAGTGAATACTCTCGCCTTCGTGACATATTTATATAGAGATAAAACGTGTTTACAATTTTCTTAGAAGTTATTGTACTGATAACGCCGACCACTTCTGTTAAAATTTTTTTCAAGAATATCTAACGATTTATAATTTATTCAGTATAGTCAATGATCAAGCGCTATTTCAGTGGTCAAGGCCCGCGACACGCCGATTCGCTCTTGCTGTGTTACGCTGTAGTCGGTCAAAGATATTTGCTCCTGTTTTATACTCATTTTGTATCAAATTATTTATTTTTCTATTAAATCCTTTAATAATCAATTGTATGTATTTTCTTGCGTTATCTGTTAAATTATGCCCCGAATTTATGACGATGATTGCCTAAATTGCATCGTCTAACACCGAAGTGTCATATGGGGCGGGCCCTCTAAAATTTGCATAGGGAGTTTTTGGCCCTTACCCGCTTGAGATTTTTGGCATAACAAAACACTGGGTATGATCATAGGACTTGGCCAGCATCCATCAACTTAGACATGCCAATTAATATAATTATAACTATAGTATAATCGGAATAACCTAATAGAATGATTGTCGATAATTTGCAAAGGAAAAAGCCAAATGTTCAAAAGGCTTAACACAACGAGATCTGAGGATCTTAGAATTGTACCGTGTACCGCGTTCCCAAACAAAGATCGTTTGTCAATATCATTTAATGAATAGTCTTATAGTATTTTGAGATGAAAGCCGAATTATAAAAACGTATTCAACTTTGAAAGAAAAAATTCAACTATAATAAATTCCAAATAAGACACACCGATCGCCACAGACACACCACCCCATAAGACAGATATTGACATCTACCTTTTGTTATTGTCACACTATTAACGTTTATTATTAATTTATTATGAAACCCGGTCGTGTATGTGAACGCTAACCTGCTTATATCCTTAAACAGGGACTGCGACACATTCACAAACAGGTTGTCCAATTTCTCCTATGAATGTTATGCATTTTTGTCATCAAACGACCGCAATTAGTTTCGCGGCGGCTGTCCGACAATCGAATCTGCTAACCGTATTCGAACCTACTTCCGATTATCCGATCGAGATGTAACACGGGATACACACGCGAATCCGATGGCAATACGAAGTCGAGCTGTTATTCAAACGATCCGAGGATGGAGACGAAACGCGGCCACGACGTCTCGATCGTATATAGCGGACGTGCATAGTCGGATAGCGAAATAAATCAAACGATCCTACCGATTTGGGATCGTTTGATTTATTTCGCTAATTTCAAAGTACAAGGGACTCGTATACCTTCGGAACGGAGGCGCACCTCGTAGAGGCCCTTTAAACTTTTCTTTCTAAGCGGATCTGTGGATGAGATGACCGCTTCGCATGCCCTCTATATTTTCGAGAAAACGACAGTGAGCAATTGTAATTTAAAACAATAACCATAAGAAGAAATTATATTACAAAGAAAAAGAAAACTTAAAAAACCACGGCAAAAATATGAAGACAAAATGCTAATAAAATGCAAACAAACAAAGAGCATTCGACTTGAACGCGATCGAGAAAAATTAAATAAAACTTTTGTATTATTATGAAACTTGTACATTGAACTGTATAAAATAACTTTTTTCACACTGCATTTTCATACTGTAAAAATTGATCTTAAAAATATTATGTTAAGAAAGGATGACTTAAAATATTGTGGTATAACACAGACCCACAAATTAGATTACAGTTTGATAACTCTTTTAGGTTATAAAATCGTGGACGACTCTTTTTGTTTTTACTCATTAAATTGTATCGCCTAAGATTTTATTAACAATATAATTATTTCGCGTCATTTGAACGCGAAATACGCTTAATGATATTGTATACGTTGACAAATTTACTTCTGAGTATTTCTTGTAATTATAATCTTATTTTGCGAAATTGTTCTCGATTCGCTTATAAACATGTTAACATTTTAACATAGCTAACCACTTTTCTTGTGATAGCGCGTAGCCACCGGATGTATGTGGCGACGCAGACACATAAACCTTCATTACAATATCAGATATTTTTTCTACTATAACAAGTACTACAATTTCACTTTCATTTCAGTTAAAACATTTTCATTCGAACATAAAAAAATAACGGCTATCAAATCGCAAACATCACAGTAAATCAAATCGTGAATAGTATGTGTAATGGCGACGACAATAAAAAGATTTTAATGCGTCCGCGCACGACGACCGCGGCGGGGCGGGGCGGGCGGGGGGCGGCCGCAGATCGTTGTCTTAACGTGAACGGACGACCTTATTTCGAAATACGAGATGAAGACACGCAAAACTAGTAATACTAATTGTAGCAATTGTTTAGCTGCCGCGTACACGCTACTGTGCGTGACCTCTTAGCAGTAGCGTTGGGCAAATGCATTCGAGTTTGTAACAACGAATTCGTAGTGGAGTGTGCGGGCCGCGCGGCGATCGCCGCGTGTTTAGACGTGAGGAAGTCTTGGAATGTCGTGTAGGGATAACTGTTTTAGTTTTAACGAAAATTTACGTACAGTGAGTACCATTTGACCATCTGGAAAGGATGAATGAAAGTAGACTGACAAAAACAAGTCTATACGGCGAATGTTCGTGATGGAAAGGTCGGCAAGGGTCACCCCAGGAAATCCTATCCGGGCCAAATTGGCGGCGCATTAAAAAAGGACCAAATTTTATGCATCCGAAAGTGACGAGCTTGCATGAAGATATTGATGGATGACAGTGAAGTAAGAGAGATATGTGGAAATCTATAGTCTCTGACTGCGTTTCTGGGAATTAGACAATAATTTATTATTATTATTATTATTAAATACAAATAATGCAAGATTTATAAAGCGTTTTGCTTGTGAAAGTTGTTAAAACATACTAGGATTTGTAATAAGTAATGAACTTTTTAAAGGCAAAAGAATGTAAATACATAAAAAAAATACTATTAAGACTCATTATAATACATGAACAAGAATCAGACACATATTCAGAAAGTATTAAAATAATAATTAAAAGTTCAAGTAGATGTTCATTACTGCAGAGAATTAAATTATAATGAAATCGGGATAAAGATATTTGTATAAAATAAACGACTAAGCGAAAATTTAAATAAGAAATTAAATTAAATCTTGAGCGATGAGGTCTGTTAAACTTGAGGCATCCGCCCGTACACCGCTTAATATCGCGTATTAGAGCGATCGATTAACGGGCTGGCTCGTTCGAGCGGAAGTTAATTTTCGTAAGCAAAGTTCGCGACATTTACAAATCATAAGCGACTATTTATAGAAATGATGACTACGTATCGGTACAGCGGTACACGTATTAGAAAGTGTACGGCGAGCGGTGCGCGCGTTCGCCCCGCTCGCCGAATTCGGCCATCCGCCGTCGATGATGGATGACTGTCGGCCGACGCGTGGGCGCCGAACGCCCGCCGCCCACGTGCGCTGTTCGGCCGTCGATTGATAAACACCTTAAAAGGACGCCGAACTGATATTAAAGCGACGAGGCGCCATACGCGAACAGAGCCAGCATCTATAGCGAGTACAGTACAACGCACGAAACTTTGCCGCTGTGAAGTTCTTCACGAAAGCGTCGCAATGACGTAAAACAGGAACGCGGCGGGGAAGAAAGAAGGGTCGGGGAGTGTAATACCTGCGCAGTATATAATTCGCAGCCAATTCACAGCGGCAAAACTTTGTGTGTTGTACTGTACTATACGAACACCGACTCCTATCTGTAATACCTCTCTTTTTTGGTCCTGTACTCGTAAGCACGTCGGATGCTGACTCGACGCGTTGAACGTTAACCGATGGATTCGTATATTTAACAAGAATACAGGAACTGACTTTGTAAAGTCAAACGAGATTATATACGGGCACGCGTGCGGTCGTTGAGAAAGCGAATAACGTGAGCATTTAAAAATTTAGTTGAAAGAACATCGGTCACACGAACTAGGAGTCGATTTTATTTTCACATATGAGGGTATATGTCATAAGAACGTAGCGGAGTAAGGAATAGGGACATCGTAAACATGCGATGCATGACACGCAAGCATGAATGAAAAATAACTAGCAATTCAGTTGTTTGTACACATGTGACTTATTTAAGTTAGATGCACATCCATCCATTTCGGGATCCTCATTCAGTGCCAAAACACAAACGTAAACACAACGCACGGTCCACGGGCGCGCTCGCGACGCATTTACGAGCTGGCGGCCGGGGCGCCCTCCTCTGCACTCGACGCGAACGAATCACACAACGGCCACGGCGCACGACGACGGTTTTATGCTTTGAAGATTTTGCCAAAAAACTCGAGTTTATTTACATCCCTGAGATCGTGATGCTGTTAAAATTCAATTTACAGAGAACGGAATACGTAGGTATCGTAGGCGAACTCGTAACCTAGCCGACGGGGCCGGCGCACTTCGGCGCATCGGACGCGAAATAGAAACGGGCGAACAGCGGTACAACGATAACTTTCAATATTAATACAATATATTTATACGTATAATAAAGGAACATGTGCGAAACACCCACAAGGCACGATCATAGTAGTCGGCGGCATTCCGAGACGTGCGAATGGGCTGCGCGCGCGACGAACGGACTGGGGCTGCGCGCCGTGCCCACCGCCGGCCGGCCGCTCGGGAACTGGCCGCGCGCCGGGCCGCCGCCCGCGCTGCCGCCGCGAGCGCACATGCCAATTCCGCATTTTAAAACATTCCGTTACCTGTCCCTCGACAGAGCACCACGACGAGGCGCATCATCGCTGATGAGGGCCGGCCGTTAGAGCCGTACGTGTCATCGAGGCTTACGCAGCTCACGATGACGTATCTACCCTTCGTACCGCTCGTAGGTGCGCATTGAAAAAAATATCTCAGTTCCGGTGTATGTGTTTGGCGCTAAGACGCCGCTACGGCTTTATCGGTGATGTTTATGTTCTGAAAATGAATATTTACCTATAATAGAGATTTGAGTAATTCCTATGAACGATATGATAACATAGACGTAACTAATAATCACGCTTTTTTATAAGAGACTTTATGTATTCTATTGTTTTATGTAGCATTTTCGACGGGCAAACGAGCATGCAAAGCACTAGAGAGTAGATGGTCAGCGCCGCAGAGGGTCACCAGTGCTTTGCCGGTTTCATGGGTAGGAATAGGATATCTTATGGAGGAAGAAGCGAGATTTTGAAATGAAATTCAATTAAATATTTCATATTCAAGTATTTGTATTCAAAAATCTTGTCACGAGAAATAGTAAAGCGTACTTATCTACTTTTATTATATTTCGCGATAAACTTCTTGAAAATAAATAATTTAGTATACATAATTTTTAAATCATTTTAACGCTAAATATAAATGAGCACGTTTTATTAAGAGTTACTAATGTGCAATATGTTTAGTAAGTAGGTATATACGCCCCAAAATTATTTAATTCGTTTTAACAAATGAATCTATCAAAACTTTTTTTAACAATATTGTATTATGTCATGCTTTTTGATTTATAACAAAACCCAAAAAGTTTCTGAAATGAAACCGGACGCGAGTCGCATCACGATTACTGCTACAGACTACATTTTTTTTTATATAAAGACATATTTCGATCTATGAAGTATCTGATAGATAACTATTAAATACGTCCGTGGAAATTATTTAACTGAGGCGATATCGTCCATAATGAACTGCCGTTCAACGGCGGCTGTAAAACTCTGCCGATATTCAAGATCTGAAGGGCCTCTTCTACCATCTCTTTTTGAACTGACTTTTAACAAAAAAAAAAAACTTTTTAAAATTAATTTTTCGTTCCGCGTATCTCCTGTTGACGGTTTTAAGGGTTAAAAACCGTTAAAAGGAAGATTAGAAGCAGCATTAATTTCAAAAGTGACTTTTTGTTGAAAGTCAGTTTAAAAGGAGATGGCGGAGGCTCTTAATATGTTCAGAATTCTATATAGGAAAGATAATACTGGTAAATATTCTAATTCAGACTTTTCGGGTCAAATTTTTAGTCCACTTTAGTTGCTTTAAAATAAAAGGATGCCAATAAAATGAAAAAAAAAAAAAATGTACAATTCTAGCTTACGTTTTCCTGAAAAAAAAAAATGGGACTACAATCACATCCGTCGGTGGTAATTCGGAGGTCGGGTAACGTTACGGCCGGAAATAAGAATTTTCACATAAATTATAGGCAAGTGGTCAATTGCGTATGTAAACTTTAAACCGCTCAGTCAATATCGCTATGATATCGAACTTAAGCCGAGGGCGCGCGGCGCTAATGCTCGCGCCCTGTCGTAGGTTTGACGTCATTACGACACCGAACGAGTGGTTTTAAGTTCACAAAGTCGACTGCGGGCCGCCTCCGCCTCGAGTCTCGCTCGTCTCGTAAAGTGGCAATTTTTCTTCGAAAGCAGCGCTCTCTGCTCTCCCAAAGTGCCTCTTTCGAATAGTTAAAGACGAATTTACAAGACCTGACATGTTACATATTTTCCAAACAGTTTTTCAGTTAGCCGTCTACTCGATAATTTCAAATCCTCTTATAAAAAAACCTTTCGATTAGTATCGCTCGCGCCTGTTTGTGTAATTGTTTACCATAACTATGCCTAATTTCAGTACAGTGTTTAAGAAGAAGGTCCGTCACAAACAGACAGACGCCGAGGTTATTTTAGAAGCCATTTCACATAAGCCCACTGGTCACCTAACTATGAAAACACATGATGACGTCCGAGTTCAATTCTGCATGAGCGTCGTTTTCCTGGAATGATATTCGATGTT
This sequence comes from Eumeta japonica, assembly GCA_005406025.1. NCBI lineage: Eukaryota > Metazoa > Arthropoda > Insecta > Lepidoptera > Psychidae > Eumeta > Eumeta japonica. The sequence continues at coordinate 55,036 of BGZK01000967.1, read as the reverse complement.
GTAAGATGTTGTAAGAGCTACACAGTTCAATAACAATTCGTTTTTGGAGAGATGATGAAATTTTTTTTCTTAATTTTTAGTTTATTGTTTGCGGCCAAATTTAAGTTTTCAATTTATTTAAAACATTTTCCCTTCAACCGCTATGTAAATCATTTAACATCACGACGCAACTGAAACAGATAAAACGAGTACATAACTAGTAATTTTTCATTACATCTATAACCTATTTAAGAATATGTATTTCAAAATTGCAGCGTGGACTTTAAGCTGCACGTTTAAAATTAATTACACATCCATTATTCGAGTGTTACATTAAGATACGCCTGCATATATTAACATCTCATTTGTACAATAACGACATATATCATCCTTATGACATACGGCGTAATTAATACGACTACATTCGACTTTGCCGTACGCGGTCAGACGATAAACGTCTGTTTTTCAATTTAGCCCAATATCACGATTCAAGCAACACTTTATATCGCCACAGAAAAAATGGTTTTAGTTAACATTTCTAAATTACCTCTGCATTTAAACAAAAAAAAATTATGTGCATTTATGATTTGAATCAAAATAAAGCACTTGAACTTTGAAACATGTCCCTGAAGAAATAGCAATTGTTCACATCGTTTAGAATTAATTATAATGACGGGCCACTCTTTTTTATTTCAAAAAGTGGTTACCTATTCATATTTATGGTTAGATAAAGGCCACCAAAACAGTAGAGAAAAGACTATTAGGTGCACAAAGTGCTGGATATCATAAAAACTACAACAGAAATAAACATACGAAACACTTTACAGATCAATTTAAAAGAAACTAATTTATCAACTAAAATAGCACAATTACATGAGTAAGTCCGTCATTTGATATCGTACAAAATGTTATATGTTCTTTTTCATATACGACTACATCATTACATATCATTCTGGGCTGAGAGCAAAAAAATAAGATTTTTCTCGATTTAAAAAAAAATGAACAGCCTAAAAAATAGGCAACACGACTCAGAATAATCACGAGACGTCGGCTGGGGTGTATGTCTTTTTTTTTTTTTATTTTTCCACGACATTAATACATTCATTAATGGAAGAGAAAATATTCGATGTATCGAAATCATTTCGGTTCAAGATTTTGACTATTGGAAATAGGTGCAGTTAATTTTGTTTTGAAAAAGTTTTTAAAAAGGAAAACGTTGTCGTCGCCCTGTGACAGTAAGCGAGAGGTGGATAAATGTGTCGACACCTAAAATATTTTAATTTTCCGGTATCTCCATTCGTACATCATTAGTTTTTATTGCTTAACGAATGTAGCACCGAACAGAAAACAAATACACACTTGGTGTTGTATATTTAGATATATAAAATTATAAGTAAATAAAGATAGAACTCACAAAAAATTAATATGAAGAAACGTCAAAAATTAATAAGATAACTTCGTCCTAATCAGTAACTAAGTGTGGATTTGACCTTGCACTATTCAATATTTTATCGACCTCCGTCTCAACGGTTTCAGTAATGACAGCGAACAATGAAGATTATTATTTACATATTGTAATTAAATGAAACATAAACTCCAAAATCTCTATTTTTCAATTATAAAAATATCATAGGTGCGAAAATTGTAAAGTTGTACTTATGATTTTCAAACACAGTATCATTTTTTGCAATCGATTAACAGAGTGTATTCGACATGTCCGATATTGGAGACCGCACGGCCGATCGAAGCCGACACGTGCATTGCGCGGCGCGTACGCACCGAGACGATTCATCCGACCTTGGCTCGAATCGAGATGATCTCGCCGAAGGCTTATAGTGTGGCTATGGCGTCGCATCGAAACGAGACAAGGATTCACGAACGTCTTACATCAAAGCGTTATATAGCTCGTCGCCTGCGCACGTCTGTTGTGTCTGGACTTTCTTTTTTTTTTCAGACGACACAAGCGCGCTTTGTGTGTAGTAGATAAAGCACATTATCACTATAAGGCCGATTGTTGTAATGAATTTATTAAAAATGGTTATCATAATTTATATATGTCCAGATAAAATTCCTCTACAGGATTATGCGTGACGTAAACGAACACATCAATCAATAAATAATGTTATTCAGAGAAATATGCATATAGAATTTTTCTTGTTTTTATTGTGAACGTTGCTCAAATGTCTATAATTTATTATCTATGATTTTTTTTGGTGATTTTCAGCGTTAATACCTACATGATAAAATTCCTTCTCCGAAAGTAACATTTTTTTAAGGTTAGGTATGTTGTAAGATTTATTTGTCTATTGCTTTACCAAAAAATCAAACACATGCGGAACCAACTCACGTATGTTCTACACGTTAATACATTAATGGCTCTATATCATAATTTTAATTTTCCATAACAAAATAAACTTGAATATATCATGATGATTATGATTAAATACGTGATAATTTTGAGTTTATTATATTAGCAAAGTTTATGATACTAGTTTTCTGAAATAAAGCTGAATTGTAGCAACTATCACATTTTACAACAAAAATAGACACAGATATTTTACAGATTAGATGAACTTTATTCTATGCTGATAATCGTTATACGCGCAACATACCGCCATCTAGCGCCCATAACATATCGGGACTTATCCAATATTTGTATGATAATGAAACGATAAAAATATTGATTATTGAGTTTTTTTTTTTAAGTGCAACCATTGAATATTTATCTACGATACACGAACAGCGATTGCATCTTTTTGTTTTGTTTTAATTACATTAACGAAAACAATTACACCTTGCTGTTTTCAATGGAATTACTAATAATAACCTCTGACAGACACCTCTGAATAAAAAATCCATGATCTAATCCAATTCACTGTAATTCTGAATTCACTGTAAGAAATGACAATGATTGGTATAATATGTTATACTCTCGTAAACTGAAAAGAAGAACATCTCCTTAATATCTCTATTAATGAGAATTTTCACGATAAACCCTTATGGAGATAATAATAATAAACTCTGGCAGATACCTCTGAATAAAAATCCATGATCTAATCCAATTCACTGTAATTCTGAATTCACTGTAAGAAATGACAATGATTGGTATAATATATTATACTCGTAAACTGAAAAGAAGAACATCTCCTTAATATCACTATTAATGAGAATTTTCACGATAAACCCCTTATGGAGATAATAATAATAAACTCTGGCAGATACCTCTGAATAAAAAATCCATGATCTAATCCAATTCACTGTAATTCTGAATTCACTGTAAGAAATGACAATGATTGGTATAATATGTTATACTCTCGTAAACTGAAAAGAAGAACATCTCTTAATATCTCTATTAATGAGAATTTTCACGATAAACCCCTTATGGAGATAATAATAATAAACTCTGGCAGATACCTCTGAATAAAAAATCCATGATCTAATCCAATTCACTGTAATTCTGAATTCACTGTAAGAAATGACAATGATTGGTATAATATATTATACTCTCGTAAACTGAAAAGAAGAACATCTCTTAATATCTCTATTAATGAGAATTTTCACGATAAACCCCTTATGGAGATAATAATAATAAACTCTGGCAGATACCTCTGAATAAAAAATCCATGATCTAATCCACTTCACTGTAATTCTGAATTCACTGTAAGAAATGACAATGATTGGTATAATATATTATATACTCGTAAACTGAAAAGAAGAACATCTCTTAATATCTCTATTAATGAGAATTTTCACGATAAACCCCTTATGGAGATAATAATAATAAACTCTGGCAGATACCTCTGAATAAAAAATCCATGATCTAATCCAATTCACTGTAATTCTGAATTCACTGTAAGAAATGACAATGATTGGTATAATATGTTATACTCTCGTAAACTGAAAAGAAGAACATCTCTTAATATCTCTATTAATGAGAATTTTCACGATAAACCCCTTATTGAGATAATAATAATAAACTCTGGCAGATACCTCTGAATAAAAAATCCATGATCTAATCCAATTCACTGTAATTCTGAATTCACTGTAAGAAATGACAATGATCGGCATAATATGTCATTCTCTACTAAACTGAAAGCAAGGATATTTCCTGTAATATTTTCTTTGAGAAATTTGACTATAAACCCTTTATTTAAATAGCAATAATAACTTATGACAGATACTTCTGAATAAAAACCTATGACCTAATCCACTTCACTGGAAAAATTCTCAATTAATTGCTATAAATGACAATCATGGGTATAATCATGGTATAATATATTCATACGTCAAATGAAAGGAAAAACGGAGACATTGTGGCTTGCACAGTAGCTTTGTCTGCCTTGTAAATAAAATTTCGCACAGGGATCAGTATTGTAAAATTGGATAAAATATCCTTGAAACTGCAATTCTGATAAGACTAAACCGTCCGTACCATGACGCATTGATGTTGTTCGGATATCTCAGATTGTACAACTTTTAATTAACAGTCAATTTATCCGTTATTTTCCAATTCAAAACGATTAATAATGTACATCGTTTTTAGTAGCACTGAAGGTACACATGAAATGCACTTAAAACATATGCTTTTGTCAACAGGGTTCAGAAAATATTCATGTTTCCGCTATAGCGTGCGCTACCATCGATTTTATTCCCCGTACTGTACTTTGCACGCTGTGAATACTTAAGATTTTTTTAGAAGAATAGCATCTAAAATGTATTTTCTGAATGAGAAATGAAAAATATTCCAAAAGAATAAAATTAGGATTTTTTTATTTTATACTCATAAATATCTTATTGGAATTGCTATTTTATCCTCTTTTTTGATCACCCTATTCGAAAGTCTTCAAAACTTTTTTTTAGCCATAATTCAGCACCTAGATCAACTGAGTATTTATCAATTTGAATATTTCATTTTAAATACGTTTTTATGCTGCTATATAATACCTACAGCTGCTTTTATTTTCCATATTATACATTAAACTGTTTTATAAAATAAAACGGCGGTGGCATATGGATAGCCATCAACGATCCCGTACAATAACAACACACGAAACTCTGCCGCTGTGAAGTTCGTAACGAAAGCGTAGCAGTGGCGTAAAATTGGCACACGGGGGAGAAGAAGAAAGGGTCGGGAAGCGTAATACGTGCGTAGTATATCATTTGCACGCAATTAGAGTTTCGTGTATTGTACTGTACATGTCACGTTTTTTTCGATTTTGATACGAAATATTTTTAGATCCACTAAGCCGCACACTAACCATAAATTATGAGTCGATTAGCAAGGAAGAAGAAACTCCTAGACAATTTATTCAGACATAATGGTCAATTGTGGTTCCACAGCGAACGCTTCAACGTCAACATCCAAAAGGCCGCGAGTCACCTCGACGGCGGGCACTTCCGCGCGCCGCTTATAGCCGCGCGGAACGGCCGCAAGGCCGAGCGACCTGTGATCTCTCGGTGGCCGTTAGGTACAAGCTTTTCTCGCCGGACGCGAAACGCGCCGCTCGTCGGGCCGGCGAGGGAGCGCGATGCGACTGACGGCGGATTGTCACGGTGCATCTGCGACTGCACGCGTTACAGCACAGACCGTGCACTCTGCTGCGGAACGTGACTCTTCGCCTCGTGTACACGTCGCGGTTGCACGCATAGCTATTAAATATTTCGATTAAAATGGACTCGAATATCGTCACGAACCACAAAGAGTCCGTCTGTTATAGCACTACAACTGGACTAAGATTCTCCGTTTTATATTTAATACTATGTTGTATTTAAGCGTCTATACGAATACTGTAGATTACAGTGGAAAACTTACATCGCTAAACGAACAAACCATTACATAACGGTGACGTATGACTGCTTGCGTAAACAGGGTACTTATAGTGTGGCCGATATTGATATTAATCGCTTTGCCATTCCCTGTTCCAACTCTGATTCTCATTCCGATTCCATATACCATTTAGATTCCGGTAATGATTGCGACCTCATTGGCATCATCGATAACTCGATTCAGTAGTAGTTATCGAACTTACTACTTTTGCAAGTAAACAAAAAAAATATGACCTCCTTGTGTTTCTCCCATGTATAATATTGAGCAGTATAAGCGTTTGTTTTTTATTTCGAAACAATCAATGTCAGAAACTAACAATGTAAACGTAATATAAAAAAAAAACCATAAATTAACAGCAAGAAATATATAATAAATATATAATGGCAAGTAAAGGCATTTGCTTCAGTGTATGGCATCGATGGAAAAAATACAGATAGATATAATTGGTGTCTAGAACAAAACAAATTGTATATTGTTTCTTAAGTAACTAATCGAGTCTATATCATATCGACAAATTTAGGTAGATAACATAAAAAGTATCAACTCTCAAATTTTTCCAATTGTCAAGTTTTGATGCGTTTTAACAGATACTATATAAAGTTAGGTTTATTGAACTACATACTTCGTTAAGCACATTTTTTTTTTTATGAAAATATGTAATAAAACTGTAACACCAACGCAAACCCGACAACTTAAAAACTAAGCGACGTCAGGCCGATTTTCGAGTATTGTTACAACGCAAATAGACAATCACATATTAGCCATGAACTCGAAGATGCGTAAGCCGTAACGAATCGAGGTACACGCCGCCATCGCGAACAATACGCAGATAATAACGGCGGACTAAACTCGGCGTACACGCACATATTATAAACTCAACGACGTCGACGCGAATGGTTAATGAGCTGGGATATTAGATCATATCTATTTATTTTATAAATATCATCGCAATACCCCGCCACAGAACACGGAGTCGGCCGGAGCACGATTAGTATTCACGTAGATAAAGGAAGAAACCTTTATTTATACGGCTACGGGTTTCCTTTGTTGATTCGCAAAAATATACATCGGCTGTAGTGGCTTGGCGCAAATGTGAAAAAGCGTATATATCGTTCGTTTAGCAATAATTGACGTAGTAATTAATTTATGTCGAAATAGAAACGACTCCTGGCTTCGTCCGCTTGAACATAGAATGCGTCCTGTAGGGTTGCCAAATATATTTTAAAATAATATATTCACGTTTTATTTTTAGTTGACACACTCATACTTTTGCATAAGAATCAATAGGAATGGCTTTATATGTCAATACTATAATTGAAAAACACACACGTTGCATTTAATTTTGTTATTCTGATGATTTCTGATCAAAATGGTAATTTTGAGGCGCGGTGAGTCCTCACCCGCACCGCGCGCGAAGACACCGCGACTTGTAGCCGCAAGGTAACCGTCATCGTTGAACATCGGAACTACTTGTCCTTTTGTTTGCAAATTTATAAGTATTTATGTTATAGCTATGCGATCTTATGTACTTGACTGATTATCTACGATGCATATCTGTGTTCTCGAACGTTGAGAAAATTGTTGGCTCGGCGCGACAAAAAAGAAACACTACGCATGTAATAAAACTGTAAAATCGTCGTGTCTTTATATTGAAAATATTTGTCAAAAATTAATTGCTTATGACTAGGGAAGTATAACGGAACACAATAAGACTATTTTTAAAAACCATGTCTGTCTGTTTGAACACGTTAATCTCCAAAACTGCTATAATTTTCATGGGGTTTGCACAAGTAACTTGGGCCAAAATAAGGGCTTTATCCAAATCAAAATATAGACTTAATATTAGCGTGGGCCAAAATATAGGTTTTTTTTTTTCATCAAAATCGGCTTCCGGGAAATTAGATGACTTTCAGAAAAAAATTCCACGCGTACGAAATCGCCGACACAGCTAGATTTACTATATCATTATATCAAAATTTATTGACATTGAGGCTGTATTAGAATGTCAGATTCTGCACCATGCTACATGTAAACTCTGCAACTCTCAGATGTCTAAAATACGCCGTCAGAATTTTAAGTATTTATTTTAGAATATTTTTTCAATAATTTACACACTTCAATAATTAACTACAAATTACTAATACAAAATATTTTTTAGAATAAAACATAAACATAAATTGTTCTTTACATAGATAAATAGAAATAATATACTAAATAATGTGTCTGGGGGTTATAGAAAGAAACTTGTAATCTAGACTCCCAACTGAGGTCAACGACTAAAATATTACAAAAGTTAAATTAAACCTTTTATTAATTATGTTTTAGTCACTTCCTTAAAAGTGCTTTAAGCCTTACAGTAATATATTTGAACATGTAGCTAAAAAAATTAAAATAAAATAATGAACTAGGTATATAAACATTTAGCCAAAAAAGTTAAAACAAACTTTTTTGAATTGCAAAGCAAGGATACTTTGGAAGTTCCATCGTGTACGGTCTGTACTAAATATTTACAAAAGCATTTATTTGGTTGTGTATCCATAATCCATAAGTACATTTATTTACGTGACTATCTTTTTGTGAAATTGAATTTATTTGCATTTTAATTCTTTTTTGTTTGATTATTTTTTTACACAAAAGAATCTGGTTCTTTATTATTGCAAAATAAAAATCATGCGACACGGTCATGTTAAATCGTCATTACTAACATTGTAATTAATTCAGATTGCATAGAAAAATACATTGTCTTGAATAAGGCACTTCAATTAACAAACTTGGCCTTACTTTTAGTATTACAATTAAAAGAAACATCGAATAAAAATTTTATGGCGGATTTAAATTACTTTGAAGGGTGTGGATGCGGTACGTACCTATACAGGTAATCCCTATAATTCCCAAAAGTTTTAAATCATGGAACAAATTTTTTTTTCTATTATTTCAAGTTTTCCGAGTAATAGAAGCATATTGAAAATCACTGATGTAATTCTCATTCTTTAATTATGGTAATCAACTATATGAGAAATACGATACACGGGATAGGAAGGAAGTTCTTCAACAGTGTAACAGTATGAAGACAAAAGCACGCACGGCCGACGGCGGGCGGCGGGTGCGGGCGACGGGCGGCGGGCGGCGGACGGCGCCGCGCGTGGGCGCGCGACACTGAACTTATTTACTGATGCGGTCTCAAAGCAGGGTCCACGGTAAATTATGTTTATTTCTGGATTGGTACCGTGCGAAAATATCAACTGTGGCACGAAAGTCTAGAGGTTACGCAGCCGGCCGATCGATGGAGGCCGGAAGTGCTTGTATTGCGTTACGATTCCAAACCGCGATCGCAAATGTAATACAATAATGATATAACAACATCGTCTTCGAGTTCTCAAGAACGACAACGAGCGACTCGGCCGTAGCATACTATAAACGGAACGTCAGAAAATTGTCTAAGGAAATATCTTCAAGTTCAAAACACGACGGATCGTCTTGTTTTTAAATACCTTCAAAGTTGAATTAATCAAAGTCAAAATGAATCAAAATATGATCGTAGTTAGGACTCATTTGGCAGGAAATGGCGTCTATAAGAAGACGTAAGAGTTTCAAAGCTCTGTACTTTAAGAATTGCAAAAGTTATCGAATAAATAAAAATAACAAAAATTTAATTTAAATATCGAAATGAAATTTAGTTTTATTCAATCACTTTAGAAAGTATAGAAGCAATAATGGAGATTAAAAATTATATTGAAGAGGAAGAAATTTTTATTAAAAAACTCTTCTATCGTAACTATATTCAATTATTTACATACTTTTAATATAACGTCGAAAATGAAACTTCGTTGTAGCGAACGCAGCGACTATTCACGCTACCAAAATAACAAGTGTTGTTAATAATTATTATTGTTTTTATTTTTAAACAATAATTATCAAATTCAAGAAACTCATGGTAATACCTAAACACTAAAAATAAGTTTTTGTTTACTTGTAATTCATAATAATTCCATTATATACTAATAATTCTGTTATAGGTATCACGCATAATCAAAACTTACTAAAATAATTTGATGTTGAGGAGATTATTTTACAAGTATACCGAAGGAGGTTATCAACTTGCAGTATTTTCAACTCGTATCTAGTAATTATGGACAATTTTAACAACAAAAATAAAAAATAAAAAAATAAAGAAATGGAGAAATTTTGTTATAGAAATTTTTTTATATATATAATTACTGTTTTAATATGCAAAAAATATTTATTATACAATATTTTACTTAAATTTTTAATTCTATTTGCATATTTTTTTAAACAAATGGATTAATTGCATATTTTTCTTTCAACCCTTTATTTATAATTATTCGACCTTATTGATAATAATTGAAGGAAAATTCTTTAAGAGCATAGATTCCTTTAACTTCATCAATTTATGATTTATTAACATACAGCTTTTTTTCAATCTCGCTTCGTTTATAACTTCTGCAACTGTTTACGTGCGGGTTTGAAATTTTCGCAATTTTTTTAAATGTGACTCTAGGAGTAGGAATCTAATGGGCCTTCATTCGTATTTTTCAGTGGCAGTATCGAGAATTAACACGTTATTTAAGTTGTGAATGGAAATAAAAGCGATTCCTAATCGAACGGAGCGCTTAATTTTAATTCATACGTTTAATTTTACTTAACACGTAGCAAATGCGTAACGACTTCGACGACGTCGGGAACCGGACAATCGCCTCCGTCCACTTCAGTACTGAAACGGTTCTATGTAAATGTATAACAATAGGTCACGCTTCGATTTTGATAAGAAACATTGGGTGTTTGCTAGGCCTCCCCGGGCTTTGCGCATGGCAAAATATTCACGTCGGATGTGCGAGGAACCTAGAAGGAAACGTGACGGTGTGTACAGAAATGACTCTTAATTAAGCGGAAACGAGTGAAGCTATGACCCCTCCCCCGCTACATCGTCATGCACTTTTGAAATTTTTATTTTTTTTTTGTTATATTTTTTTTTATTTCACATATATATAAAATGGCATCGGTACTTTACATGTTAGGAAAATTTCAGGTTATACGGAAATCCAGAAGCGAGTGATAAGTAAATTAGTAAATTCGATTATATTCACATAAATACAGATCAATTTGTCCTTAATCACCTTCCTAACGAAAGAAATTATGGTTTGTATATACTATAATAATGGTGCCAAATTACGAAATTGCGAGTAAATAAATCATACTGATTCTGCATTTCAAGTTCGTATTAAGATGAGACTTACCATATACGTAACACAAAAAAATATTCGATATTTTTTTAGAAGTATCTACGTGTTAAGCAAATACGACAATCAATTTAAATAAAAGCGAATACCACACTTTTTTTTTTAATACGCAGCGCGACCAAACAAGAACTCATGACTTACCGTTTAAAGGCCTCGATTCTCTATCCCGTTGTTCCTTCTCGCCATTCCACTGCGGCGATTCCGGTTTGTTTGATACCCTGAGAGAAAGAACACATCGATAACTCGTATTTAGAGAAATGTATGTATGACGTTGAATTATGACCGGATGATTTTACAGACGTAGTATTATTAATTTAATATCTTAACAGTTTAAATTAAATTTTTTGTAGGTGTACATTTATACAATGGTATTTCGGAAACGACCCCTTTGATGTCACTTTATATTTTGATAAGGTTTTGCTTGTCAAGTATGTCTATACAGTGGGAATAAGACAATTCTGTAAAAAAAAATATTTTTACAAACCTTGCTTTATAATACCATCTTGTAAAATTTTGAGGTAATCTCATTGTTGCGATGCTATTTGATATAGTATCGCAATAGCAGTGGCGTTCACTTAACAACAGTATCAACAACGAACGGGACTGCACGACATGAAAAACTAGAAAAAAGCCCGGCAAAGCTCGATTGCCCGGATGCTGAATGCCAAAACAACAAATACCTTATTTAAAAAATGTTAAAATTTTATTTCGTCGTACTTTTAAATCCGGCTGTGATCCTTATCTTATAATGTTTATTTTCATAAAGGTACTTTAATAACCAGTGGCGGCGCTAGGCGTCGGCGACGTCGGCGATCGCCGACGGCCTCGCGCCTGAAGGGGCCTCGCAAACAAAAAAGTTTTGCCTACAAGTTATTAAAAAGAGGCCTCGCAAAAAGTTTTGCCTACAAGTTATTAAAAAGAGGCCTCGCAAACCTGATGTCGCCGACGTCCACGAGTGGTGTAGCGCCGCCACTGTTAATAACAGACACATTTGAAACTCATTTTAAAATAATATTCAATTGGTTAGGTTGTAATTATTAAAAATGGAAAATACATTGCAAATAACTTTGGTGCCTCATAGCCACCCATAGAAATGGTACTACTTAAAACTTTTAAGCGATGTAATAAAAAAAATATTTTAGAAGTCTATTCAACGATTCTGCACTTGACGACATTTAATGATGTTTATTTTTTTCTTACTTTCAATATGGCGTCTAACGCCCATCTTTACTTGTGGTCATTATGATTTTGTCATCGACATTTGTGAGAATAGGATGAATTTATTGATAGCAGGAATAATGGAAATCGGGCAACGCTTCGATTATATAGGATAGAATCGACCATGCATCTTTCCGCAAATATGCACAATGTCTTCCTTTTTTTGTGCACAATATTTTTATGCCCAATGCCTCCCTTTTCAGAACTACTTTGCCAAAATATAATAAAACAGTAACAATAACAAAGATATTTAATTAAAAATATGCTTATAAATAATATAAAATAAGTCAGGGAACACCCTATGAAATGCTCGGCCCGACGGCGCCCACGCGCCGCACTCAGTTATATGACGAACGGGCTATGCAATGTATTATTTTTAAAGAATTCATCTAGTCATTTACCTACAAATGTCACTTGATTGTCATTAATGTAATGGTCACCGAAGGTATTATTACATGAGTCTCTGATTTTTCACAGGTGTTTCACTTTAAGAAAACAAGGCAAACTAAGGCCAATTATCGCGTAAACGATAACCAGCACGCAATATTTCTAGTAGACTCGCAGGTTATTGGCTATCAGGGTAAGTTTCACTACAAATTTTTATAATGAAACTTACTCTACAGCGTTATTACCTCTATAAACTCTCCAACAATAAATCATGTTTGCTTATTCGATAGCAGTAAAGGCATTGCTAATAAATATTAAATTATTAACCACACACAATCTTATTATCAAAAACGTCAATATCGTTAACTTAATATTTTATAAAAAAATACCTAAACCTTTAAAGCCGCGCGTTGAGTCGTTAAACGCGCGTGGACGAGCGAAACCGCGGCGAATTTGCTAGACAATGACTACCGACGACCGCCGCGTGCGAACTTCATATGAAGTGGTGGGCCGATTTAAACGCGTGCATCTTGTTACTAAGCGCTAATGTTTGTACTTCGTACGTTTACCTTCTGAGCTATTTTTCTCAGAAACGGCTACTTTAATGGTTATGGTTTTTTTGGCAAAAGTGTGCTTGATTCCACACAGTATAGTATATTATAGTATAGTATGTATAATATGATACGTTTCGATTATATAGTGTAATACATTATAGTTACACTGCGAACTAGGACGGCGTCCTTACATCTCGCGATTGATTAAACACATGTCTAATTTTGTAGTAGGATACATTTTATTATTCTAAATCTAAATACTTATTTCATATTAAATTTTCTCTTATATTTATTTTTTGTTACGTTTCATTATTTTTAACTTCCCGCTAAGAAAATTGAAAATTTTCTAAAATTTTCGGGAAGTTATTGGTTTCACCCCATTTTGCAAAAATCGAGTTCTTATCAGATCTCGACGTTCTGAGGGTCTAGGAAGCTTCCCTGATCATCCCTGAGATGATGTCCGTATGCCTGTGTGGATGTGTGTGTGTGCGTGTGCGTGTGTGTGTGTGTGTGTGTGTGTGTGTGTGTGTGTGTGTGTGCGTGTGCGTGCGTGTGTGTGTTTGTGTGTGTGTGTGAGTGTGTGTGTGTGTGTGTGTGTGTGTGTGTGTGTGTGTGTGTGTGTGTGTGTGTGTGTGTGTGTATGTGTGGTATCTGTGTGTATGTGTGTGTGTGGTGTGTGTGGATGTATGTAAACCTCTTATAACTTTTAAACAGCTTAACCGAATCGAGCCCATTAACGGCGTTCCAAAGAGTTTCACCAAACTTAGATTTCCTGAAAGTTTGGGTCGATTTGGACCGGTAGATTTTGAGAAATTTTCAAAAAACTAATGAAAAAAAATTTTTTAAAGTGGTTTTTTCAAAATAACTTTAAAATGGCTTAAGCGATCAATTCCAAAATCTAATCAGCTCTTAACCTATTAAAAACACATCGATTGCCGCAAACCGGGTCAAAATCGGTAGATTAGTTTGTGAGAAATCGTTGTCGAAAGAAATCGAAAAAAAAAACAGTTTATTTGGAATAACTATGAAACGGCTTGTCCGATCGACTTCAAATTCTAACCAGCTCTTGACCCTGTAAAAACACGTCGATTTCCGCAAACCGGGTCAAAATCGGTTGATTCGTTTGTGAGAAATCGTTGTCGAAAGAAATCGAAACAAACCGTTTTTTTACTTAAAAAATCGCGTCAAATCCCGTATATTTTTGAGTGTTAAGAACTCGAAAATACCGGGAAGTTTCAGGGTTGGCCTACAGGGTTAACCTATTTTTTTTTCTAAAATTAGTCGTACTCAATTGCAAAATATTAATACCAAAGATAATTGTTCGCATAATATAGATTACATGTACTGTACCATGAGGTTAAAGAATATAATGACGGAATCTAGTAATTAGCATCCATAAGTTGACATTGGCGGGTCACCGCACGCGTGACTGCTCTGTGACTCGGTGCCCGCTCGCTGCTTCGGCACAAATCGAAAAGCAAACATATCATATTGCGACAGAAGAGCTTTAACCATATGTGTATTGAAATTAACGGCCAATTTGTTAACACATGCGAACAAACAGAATAAAAACGAGAGATGTCACCGAATGAATTCGTGTCAGTCGTGACTTTACGTAGGCAATAATTAACGGACAGATGTTAACCACACAGTTAAAATAAAGTTCGCTTTCTAAGTTAGACATTAGGGTACACGGAACTGGAGGAGTTATTAAACGATTTCATGAATGTGAATCGCAGCGCCATCGGTGCCGGCGCGATGCGGCCGTGTGCGATGCGCACACGCAGATGATGTCATCATGCACATACTTTCAACAAGTATACGTACTTCATTGTCCGTTCCGGTACATAAAGAAATTATCAGCGTGCGGAATCGAATATTTACTGACGGAGAACAATAAAAATATGACGCAATATTCATGCCTGTTATTTTTTAATTTCTTAATTAATAATTATCTCCTTCTACACGCTTCATATGACTCCTATTGTAATGTTATTTAAAAAGGCAATGCCGTCGATGTATTAATATGCCACTATATATCTATTATATTACTCACTAATGTAAAAGTGAAAATACCGCAAACTAAAACTGTCTTTTCTACTGCGATCGTACATTTTGATGAAAATGAAATTGAAATTTTCAGTAATAATTGTTAAGTAAATTTAGATTCATTATTTTAATCCCTACTTATCAAATATATGAGCGTAAGTGAAAATATTATAACTTAATATTTAAAATTTAGAAATAGAGCTTCATAGTTGGCCAAATGAAGAAAAAAAGGCTTATCTTGTTATGTAGTGACCGATTATACTGGTCGCTTATAAAAATATAAATAAATAAATAAAAGGAAAAAGAAAATAAAATGCAACAACACTCACTGTCGGGCCCGGCGCGAATGTAGCCGCAGCTCGGCGGCGAACACGCAGAACTCGCCGAAGGTGAGCGACAGGGACTTCCGGCGCGCACACTGTCGCGCGCACATCAGCATCTCGAAAACTGCGGCAAACAACACGATACACATACATCATTCCCGTTTCCTGGGGCGGCCGGGCGGCCGGAGGTCGCGGCGAGGGCGGCCGCGGCGGCCGACGTGAGCGCCGTGAGGGCCTTCGTTACGAATTAAAATAAGCATCGAAAACGAGCGAATGGTTATATACCGAGTTCAAGAAAAACAAAATTTCAAAATCGGTCTACATTTAATGAAATTATCGCGGAACATACATAAAAAAATACATACAGACGCATATAGACCTTCCTCGTTTATTGAGGTCAGTAAAAAAGGAGTTTTCATCGTTTCACGCGTCTTCATTTCGTGTGAGTCGTCTTTTTGTTCAAAGATTAGTGAAGAATTTAAAAAGAAAATTTTTCTCCTAAAATAAAGCTAGCTTTTCGGCTGCGTCTTGGACGCGTGGAATTTGGTCTGTTACATGAAGGTTTTATCGCACTCAACCCCCTCCCTTATTCTCTGGTTTACTCCCCCTTCAATATCGCCCCTGAGTATCTTCTCTATATAAGTATAATAAAAACATTTTCTTTTTAAGTCCAAGATCTCGAAAATTACTAGACCTATCGGCATGGGACAATGGATCGATGCGGAATCGTCTGTAGATGGTTGTAGGCTATTTATAAAACAAAAAATGTAAAACTACGTTTGTATGAACGTTTGTGGTACGCCGACGTTTGGACAGATTGTAATTCGTCTTTGACTATTCGACGCAGAATTGTTTGTAGATGGTTATAGACTAATTATACTGTAAAAAATGTTAAGAAAAAAAACTGACTTCAAAAAAAACTATTCCAAACCAAATTAATATATGCATTGAAAATTGCGTATTCTTCTACAACTTAATAATCATCTTACTTTTTCTACTCGTCAATATGTAGTAACGATCTATGTATTTACCACGCAAGAAGGTAGGTAGGTACCTGCCTACTTAAAATTTAACTCATCACATACCTATGAATAATAAACAATGATCAAAATATTTTATATTAGACTACTTGTAACTTAATCTAATTATTACGATAATATGACGCAGTTACAATTAATACCTACTAAACGTGCTGCTAGACTACACCCTTACTGTAAGCCTTTAAGGAGTTCCATTGATCATCATATTCGACTATGACAATTACTTGACCATAACGACGTTACGGTAGGTCACTCAAATATCTGGATAACCTATAAAAGAATCGTCCGAATATCGTCAATTTGCTCCTAAGAATTGAAGAATTCCGTCAATTTGTCATGGATCCCATAATCAGAACTTAACCAATCTCTCATCAAAGTATCCTTGAAGTATATCCTTTCCAATAAAATAAGAATCATCTAAATCGGTTGGCGTGATATTGAGTTATTCTTCCATTTGTCGCCCACATACTTAATCCGAGTTTAAGACTTTTATGGTTTTCTTATAAATGCAATTATTAGAACTAGATCAAATTGAAATGGTACCACACGGAAAGCATCAGCTTTCAAATAAAAAAATGAATCATCAAAATCGATTAACCCAGTCGGAAGTTCCAAGGTAACAAACATAAAAAAAAACAGTCGAACCTCCTCCTTTTTTGAAGTTGGTTAAAAAGTACATTTGTATGGACGTTTGTCGTACGCTGACTGACGGTTGGACGGATTTTAATTGGGACTTTGACCATTCGACGCGGAATGATTTGTAGATGGTTATAGGCTATTTATAAAGATATTTGTAATATAAAAAAAATGTGAAATGATGTTTGTATGGATGATTGTCATACAATAACGGCTGGACGGGTTGTAATCAAATTTTGCATAGAGGTAGATTATGTTTTGAAATAGGAAATGACATTAATATAATAAGATTATATTGTACTATACATATATGTAAATTACCTTTTATGTAAAAAAAAAATGTACAAAATGGTAATGTGTTTGCACAAACATTCATAAGTAAGGAAGCACAAGATTGGAAAAGACTACTAGAAAAGAACAGCTAATATTGAAAGTGAAGGGATTCATTTTATGCACATTACGAGCGAAACTACGGGCATGTTTAATTTTAAATCATAAAAAAACAATTATTGCTGAATGTTAATTTAATTTTAAATTATAAAAAAAAAACAATTATTGATGAATGTTATTTAATAAACGCCCAGCGAAGCTTGCAGGTAACGGCTAGTTGTCAATAAGTTGTCGTGATCAAAAAGTTCGAGTATAGGTTTTATTTTATTTATTTTCTTTTGAACGGTGTTGTTGGTAAGCTTTTAGCGCTAGCAATTATTATTTGCATAATAATTTCTCAGGCTATATCAATAAACGAAGATAACTTTTTTCCTGAAATCCAGTTTAAATTAAATAAATCTAATATTCTGCTCTAAGCTAAATTCTATCAACCGCAATAAAATTTTCGGAATGTCGATTTAGTAAATTTAATGCGAAAACCGTATTCAAATTCGTTCAATAATTTTAGAAATCACAAAGACAAACAAAAAATTGAAAAGCCGTTATTTTTTCTTATATTATTATTCTCCAGTCGTCGCTCCCCCCGTATTTTTCGTAAATACGTTCAATGTACAGACTTACCGGGTTATACTGTTCTGTTATATATATATATAGCTTCCGCCTGCGGCTCCGTCTGCGTGAACATAGAATGAATTCCTTCATTTTGTATATCAACTACGCATATATATGAATTTATATACAGTTGTCTTGGAAACAACCCTCACGATTTCGATCTATAAATTTGCACTTTGATAAAGTTTTGATCTTTATAGCGGTTTATCTATATAGCGGTCTTCTCTGTAAAATAAGATATTTTTTAGTAAGCCTCACTTTACGTATCGTTATTTCCCAAAATGTTATGATTGTCCACTATAAATAGCACAAACATGACTAACTACAGATAGCAGTTCATAAATAAAAAAAATATATGTATATTTCTTGCAAATATGCAGTGTTCTAGGTGTATTATATGTCTAAATATTTATTGATGGTAATGAATATAAGCAATATTTCCGCTAGAAATTGTCATATTTTTATGGCGAACTCGAAAAACTGCGAGCGCAGCTCGGTTGCTCAGCCGTGGTAGAATAAATATAATGAATTGAATTGAATTATTATCACTAAATTATCATTATTTTATGTAATACAAAGAAGGAGTTAATTGAAAATGACAATGTTTTCGATAAACTATATAAATAATAAAATGTTTACTTAAATTATACAGTAAAGAGATAAATGCGTCACAAGCCGAACGCTTAAGCCGATCGTGCCTCTCTATTGATCCGCGCTCTCGCTCGCACGCTTGGCTCAGGCGGAACGCGACAATGAAGCATACTTTTTCGTGCGCGCAGCCGGCGTTCATCGATTTATATTACTTATCACGTCCAAATGAAAACGATTTGAAATTTTACGTCCATTCAATGGTTTTCATTTTCAGTCACTTCAAATGTCATTGCATGACCGCAAGTATACACTAAGTATGTAGTACAATAAGAAACAGCGTTATCACAATAACGTCGTGATGAAACGAGCGTTAGACACGTAAACGCAACACCGGCCGGTTGGTCATCGCCGGGCGACGGCGGTGAGATCACCTTGTCTGTGGCACCTTTCGGAATAATGTAGTCCGCTATTATCTATCTGTACACGTGTACATTCGCAGAAAAAAACTTATTGTTAAACACTAGTGAGTGATTCATTCGTTGCCTGTTGAGTGTAGTTCGTATTGCGAAATACAGTTGCGCGCGTTAAAAGTAATTAAAATTAGGAAGGTGTGATAACTTCCTTATCTATGATAATATTATAAACTCGAAAATAACTCTGTCCGTGTCTTACTTTTCACGGCTAAGCCGTAGAAGCGAATTTGATGAAATTTAGTATGGAAATAGCTTAGTGTCAGGGGAAGGACGACTTTACTTTTATGTTTGTCTATGTGTTTCTCTGGGTAGCTTCTTATAATTTCAAAGCAGTTAAACCGATTTGAATGAAATGTGGTGTGCTGATAGAACACGCTATCATTCAAAATATAAAGTACTTACTCACTGTCTACATGTCTTTACATAACTAGAGGTACGAAACGAAATAAGACATACTTAACATTAACATATAAAATATAAGTACTGCCTGTCTACGGCTTAACCAATTTTTATAAAATTTAGTATTTCACAGTACTCATCGCCGTGTAAAATATAAGTTGCATAATGCCCTCCAACAATTTTTGTGCAAATCGAAGTAATTTTGTTAACATTATTTTGAGGCATGAGTTTATTTTTCGCTTTACTTAAAAAGGGGCGAGTGGGAAAAGGGGTATAGCGCTGGGCTAGCGCGGACGGGAACTGCTTAACGTGCTCTCTCACTCTCTCTCTGATGTACAGATGAGTATGATTTCATTTGACCTAAACTAAAAATTAATCCGTCAATCAGCCAATCTTATCCCGATCTGTTGCCTCGCATTCAAAGGTCCCGTTTACCGTAATATTTTGGTCTAGGCCCAAATATGACGGTAATAAAGAAAATACCAAAGACTCTTCAATCGAGTCGCACTCGACCACCACGGGGTGCATCCAGGGCAATGATTTCAAAATAAATTGGAATGGATGATACTTTATTGCACATTTTCAAATGTAAAAGTAAAACTAATGGGACTAAATATTAAAAAAAAAGTTATGGTTTTTTTTCGCTCTTTAAATTTATAGGATACATGGTATTAGTATATGTGTTTTTTTATATAATATATATAATTTTAAAGACGCATAAAGACGAGAATATTATGTGATTTAAAGTCCATTTAAATGTTAGTAGTTAGATTGTGAAAACAAATTAAATTTTAACTTGTCGTAATGTTTGGACAGGTGTTTTTGTTCGTTTGCCGTTGGGTTACACTAATGGATTACAATAAAATTTTTCATTATAAAGACTAACGAAAAACTGACTAAAATTTCTAAGAGACATATGAAAATAACATGAAAGTTAATAAATATAAGAGAGATCTTAGCTCAGCGATTACGATTGTCGCTTTAAAACCGTAAGATACAAGATCGATTCTGATCGCGGACGAATAACTAGCGAGTTTTTAAATTAAGCCGACGTCAGCCATCGCCTTACTACAAACCCCTGGCGGTTGGGTTAGTAAAACCTGACAAAAAAACAAAAACTTTTTTATTATATATTAATATAAAACAACATTCCACTGGGTACCGTCTCGTCTGATAAAAGCTAAACTTTATCACGAAACCATCTTTGATGACATTCCATTCACCCTTTCGTCTTGGATGTTAAAAAGAAGGCTTAAATATAAAATGGAAGGTTGATCCTTTTAGTAGTTTTCGCGAATATTGACTACAGAAACAACACCAGGAATAAATATCGTATGTTACGTGACTATTAGCATGCGCTTGTTGTTTTGATACAGTAAGGAAGCAACACCGTTTCATTCACGACGTATGATGGGTTCAAATGCGGTTTACCTTCTAAAGATAATATCGTCTACAGAAAATAGTCTAGCCAAATGGTTGCTTTTTGTCGACTCATTCAGTTCTTACCTTCAATTTAACAAATTGTTTATTCTGCTTGCGTAATGTTTATTATATATATTTTTAGTAGTATTATAAGTTAAAGTTGGATATTTCTCATTAAACGTCAGGTATTGCCACGAAAAATGGAAAGGAAGCATATTTACTTTGGATTACGATTAAATACTTTTTAAATAGGTCTTTCAAATCCAATTATTATCTTACAATAATGCACATTTCGCATAAATTACTGGATGGATTTCGATGAAAGTTTTTTTAGTTTTATTACTTAAAGGCTTTGTCCTTATCAACTTACAACAATAATTATAAAGGCTACCTTTTTAAAATTTCGTAAAAATTACTAAGAACACTTACAGTGTAACCGATTTCAATGAACTTTAGTATAAAACTGTCGAAACGTAGTGAAACGATGTAAGACAGATTCTTAAGGTCTCGTGAGAATTATTAAGAGCTCTTATAGTTTGTTCGATTCCAGTGAAAGTTTTCACAAGTTCGTCTGATTAGCGCAGAAAGAGGGTTTAGTTCAATTTATAGGTCCATGTCTGTATTTTCTAAGCACCCAATAAAAACTCTTATAATTTGAGCGATTTCAATGCAATTTGGTACAGAAATAGGCACCGTAAAACCATAAAAAGCTCGTAGGCTAAATTATTTTAGGGTTCCATCGAAAGAGAAACCCGCTTACGGAATAATCGGACTAAACAAGAGGGCGACAAGAGGGCGGAGCCGTAGGCAACGGCTAGTTTCCTATCTATTTTATGATTTACTTACGATGTTCTCAGAAGTGGCCAACACTTTCAATCTAATAATTACGTAATAACACACGACTTAAATTCAAGAAATATCTGTTTTTAATTTTAGGTTTTACCTTCGCTGCGAGTAATGAATGTAGTATTGTTATCAATTTAATGTGTAAAAATCAAATATATATATATATATTACCATCTACGAACGATTCCGTATCGAATGGTCAAATTTTTATTAGACATTAGCTGTCCCGCCCGCTTCGCTGGGTAATTTTTATTATAAATAAAATGGCGAAGGATTTACGGAATTCGAAAAATGAGTATCCTAGAACCATCTGCAAATCATTCCGCATCGAATGGTCCCAGTCCCATGTCTATACGTTTAGTAGTTTTTACGTGATTGGCGAACAAAGACAACCTATTTTCATTATATATGTATAGATTTACATTAACGGACAAAATAATGAAAAAAACGACTCCTATGCTAATTTAATTTGATATTGTCTTTGTTCGAACATTTCGCAACATCATTTTTTACAAAATAACATTTTTGAGTAGTCTATATCAAATAAATATTATAACTACTCAACGATAAATCAGTAAGACACCTTGTTGTAGCTTTATTATTTAAAATGATAGTAAGACTTTTGTACATATTTAAAGTTTGTGTGTATCATCAGTTTACAGATCTCTATTTAGCGCATATTTATGGTTCTTTTATAAACTTTTGCAATAACTTAATAAAAATTACCACACGTCAATGTTTGAAGCGCTCGATGCGACGTGAATACTATCTCTATCTCTCAACAGATTTATAGTAAAATTAATTAAAATCAATAAATAATGCCCACAACGATACATTTAACAACAATATACAAAGAACTTCCTACTATCGATGAAGTTCGTGACTTGTTTTTGTGTTGCTGTTTGTATTTTTTTCAAGAACAGGTAGCAAAGCAAAAAAAAACGTAATACTTTAATAAACAATCAGTTCTAAGTCCGCTTTCCGCATGCGTGGGTGCGATTTGAAGTAAGGACGTAACAGCGCAAAGGAAGCTCAAACCGCGCGTCGGAATGTTTAGTAGTCGTCTTGAGATCTGTGGACCATAAACAATATAGAACCGCCATAAAATGATATAGCCGGCGCAGGCGCGGGAGCAAGACACACCTTCGGATTACCAATTCGAATGTGGCACGTGTGATGACGTGTGACGCGAACCCTGATCCGCGTACCGAGATACCAGAAGCCGACCGCTGCACATGCCGCATTGTTAATTGCGACTTATTCTTTTCAAAATATTGATGTGGTCTCTGCTCGAGATTGTTGATGGCGGAATAAATTTTCGTGACACCTTGTTTATACAACGATAGTCATCATTATAGCAGGAGAAGGTAAACGCTTGGTAATGCAAATAAAATAACCCATTGCAATATGATGTACGATCTATGATGAAATAAATCACACTGTTATTTATAATTAGAAACCGTTTTGCGTTTCTTGGCAGATTTATTATCTTAGGAAATAAATAATATTATGTATTTTTATTGGCTAAGATGTCAAAGACGTACTTAATTATGAATCATTCTCATACGAATACAACTTATAATGCGAAGTCGATTATTTTGCAGCCAAAGACCTTATACAATAAATTATTAGATACACAACCGGTCGGTAAGAGAAGCGGACGAACACGTCACTATCGATATTTTTAATGTATCGATCTGACGGCGAACCTTATTCGATGTGGCTCGAACATCCGGAAGAAGTTACTCGAATAAAACACCGCCGATTACATTTCGATATCCATCGAGCGTCGACTGAGTCAGGCGTGTACTGACTGGACACCACGTGACGTCATTTCCCAGGTGACGTTACTTTGATCCTTCCGACGTTTGAATCGAGTTAGCGGGTGACGACGTCGATGAAGTGTTTTGCCTCAGTCCTATCGGTGTAGCTTACATCATTTTGCGATAAGAGATCAACAACTACCAATAGAATACGACAATGGCGAGGGTTATATTGAATAAATCTTAAAACATCCGTAATTTTGTCTAAATAAATAAAACGAAAGCGACTTTTGGGTACCTTTCATTATTTTTTAGGGTTCCGTGCCTCTTTAAAAAAGGGAGCCTTGTACGGTCACTTTGTTATCCGTTATTCTCTGACAAAACCGTGTAGCTCAAGAACGCGTGGAGATGTCAAGTTGAAATTAATATTGAATGCTTAAGTCTGGGCTCTCTTGGAGCTGTAGAAAAATCAAGGTTCTACGTCAATATAGTCAAAAAATACGGCCAAAATACGGTAATTTATGCCTTACGTTTTGAAGCTTGCAAGTAAAAGAAAACCTGTAGGGTTACTTCCTATTGACGTAGAATCATGAAATTTGGCAAGAAGAAAGGTCTCACAGAACAATTAAGGCAAAAGCGGCTAAGTGCGTGTCGGGGCACATGTAGTGTAGAGTTCAGCATTTACCCGTCAAAATATGCGAACCTAAAAGGGAGATTTTTGTTCGATACTATGAACCTATTAATTCAATTCACGGTTTAATGTTTAATAACGTCTAAAACGGGCCCACATAGGACGGGTGTTAAGAATGTTATATGATTTGATATTCTTATCATTTTACACGGTTCATAAATTTATATTTATTACCTATTTTACGCAACCAATAACATCAACTGTTGTTTGACAACTGAAAACAACAATTATCAACAAATTACTTATATGATGAACGATACTCCACGCTATGAGATACACTAAAAAAAATTACGCATAAAAAAGATACCCAAAAATAAATTTTAATCAAGATTTTATTCTACTAATTCATTGGTGGGATTAATATGTACATTCATACCAAACAGCAGCTTTCAGGTACTAAAAGTCTCTTGAGCTATGCCGCGGATAGACAGACAGATAGAGAGACACACAGACGGACATGTAAACTATAAAAGATCCTTATTGACTACGGAACCATAAACATCTAAAATAGAAAATTTATAGTTGTTATGTGAAAAAATATTGTTTGTTATTACAAGCTTTATATACTTACAAATGGACTGTGAACAGTGATTTGGACCAATACATTAGACGACATTTTTTAATTTCCAGCTATGAAGACGGAAAATTTTCAAAAATCGGATATTTTAAAAAAGTGAAAACTTTTTTGAAATAAAGGTAAAAGTTTCGGAATTTTCGGGACCAATACCTATCTCGCCAGTATCGATATCGAAAACAGAAGAGAATTATCGAGACTCTTGATGGATGAAATGTCTACATACATAATTTAGTTTGTACGGAACCCTCACGGTGCTAGTCTTATTCTCACTTGTCTTTTTTTTTATTTGTTTTCACGACCTTGTACACCTAACAAAGCGGGAGGATGACCGATAGTTACAATGTAATAATTATTACAATTTTAGGAAGGCATAATTAAGAATATACAATCAATGAATCGTAGGCATTGTACAATAATGGCCGAGGTGACAATCGGATGAACATCATCATGGTGATCAGACAACCGCCACAACATCTCCGTGCTATCACGTTGTGTAATATAACGTCGTGAAAAGGTTTTTTTGTATTTTCTATACAAATTCAAGATAATTTTTTATCATATTTTTTAAATATATATCACTTTAACCTCGACTTTCGGTAATTATTAATAATAATGGATAATTATTAATAATTTTCAATTATGCACTCTTACCGTGACACAATCAATGATCGTAGGCATTGTACAATAATGGCCGAGGTGACAACCGGATGACCATCATCATGGTGATCAGACAACCGCCACAACATCTCTGTGCTATCACGTTGTGTAATATAACGTCGTGAAAAAGTTTTATATATATATATAACATATATATATATATATATGTTATAATGAAATGGTATATACGTATACCATTTTGTTCAAAAACTTATTACCATTTTGTAGATAGTGCCATAATCCCATTGCTGTAGAAATTTGGGGACTTTTGATCAAAAAACTGCGACAAGTAGTTTTGACAGTCCTCTCTTGATGATAACCTAACACTACCTAAAGAATTCTGATGAGACCGAAACAGGTGAAAATCTGAGGTGCAAGGTCAGTGCTATATAGTGTATGCATTAACACTTTCCTACTAAACTCTCTCAATATTTTGCTGAGTTGCTACATATGTGTGTGTCCTGACGTTATCGTGGTGAAAAACCACACTTTCTCTGCTGATCAATTTCTGCTGTTTTTTCTCTGCTTCTTACTTGAGTCTTATCAGCTGTTGGTAGTAGACTCGAATTTATGATTTTACCCGGCGGTAACGGCTCATAATAAATAATGTCCTTCCAATCCCACCATATACATAGCATCTACTTTCTGCAAGTTAATGCAGGTTTCACTAGTCTGTGGAGCTTGCTTACCTTTTGATCATGATTTTTTTCGCACGTTCTTGTCATAAGTGATCCATTTTTCATTATCTGTGATCAATCTTTTCAAAAACTGTTAAGTTCCATTACGTTTCAATAGCGAATCGCAACTGAATACACGATTCATTAGATTTCTTTCAGTAAGCTCGTGTAGGTCCCAAAAATCGAGCTTTTTTGTACATCCAGCTTTTTTAAAATGGGTTACAACTGTTTTGTGGTCAATCTTCAGCTCTTCATTTATGCCTTAAGAACTAATATTCCGATCTGGCTCTACTTTTCCCAAAATGGCATCGACTTTATCCATAATAGGTCAACCAGACGTTCATTTTTGAGATCAAAATTACCGGACTGAAAATACTTAAACCAGTTTTGTACTACTCTTTCTGATACTGCATTAGATCAATAAACGTCACAATTTTTTTTCGCGACTTGAGTTGCATTTTTCCCTTTTTTTAATAATTAAAAAAATATTTGATTAAGTACCTAATTTAACTAATATCATACTCGATTCATAAGTTTAGATTTAACGATATCCTCCTGTAATTACAATTCTAGATTTAAACTAATAAATAACATTATCTTTTTGTGAACTCCAAATAAACGTCTCGCTCCGTTCGGTTGTAGTCAAAGAATCCTGTAACGGACAGTCGGGGTGACAGACCGAATTGTCATAAAAATAGAATTAAGTACATAAAAATTCAGTTGCGGAACCCTAAAGGGATTCATTATTACAGTTCATCTTTAAAAAACATATTATAATGCATATTAACTTAAAAATACTGTCTATCTGTCTTTGTATTTCAAACATAAACAATTAATTGCTGCTGATTCTTATTCTGAGCTGGGCCGTGTCCCGCATCCGAGTGGATAACGATTTCCATCGGTAATATATTTTTGCGGTATCTCCTTAACGCTGTTTCTTATATGTACACGCAGATCAAAAAAAAATATACTGAACTCAATATGAAATAAATAAAAAACCTTACTGTACCTTGTGTCTTGGTAGGGTATAGCTCAATGTCATTGAAGAGGCTTTGCACCCGGTCGGGCGGCGCGGGCTGCGTGGGCGTGCCCACCCGGCAACTCCATACTTTTGCCGCCTCCCTGGCACAATAAAAACGTAGAGTCATCAAAAAGATTTACGCTATCGGACCACGAAAATAGTGGACATTTTTAAAGCTAGAACTAACGATTCGAACCGCCCCCGGCTATTGGTGAACGACGATTTGCAATAAAAGTTATCGCTGCGGCGTCCCCTTGATCCCGCATACGCGGTGATTCCAAAAGGCATATATCAATTGAATTTTGCGAACTGGACGATATCGCCGTTATACAACAACAATCGTATTGTTACGAAGCCCTAGTAATGACATCTTGTTTGTACAAAATTTTAAAATTACCCTCATTTCTCCAATCATTGAAATATGATTGAAATATGCCCTCGTCTTCCACCGCGTGGGGAAGTCGCCGATGCATTTTTTTTTTATAACCATAACAGACGACGAGCGGACGCGTCGTAGGGCCTCTTCCACGTTACGAGGTTGGAATGTGCGAATCCCACGACATTACTTGTTAATAAAAAATTTCCCAGCACATTTCTCATGCTATTTAATAGATGTCATTACGTGATGTATTTGTACCTACATGTAGAGCGAGTATGCACTTTTATGTTAGTATTCAGTAATATTCAGTATAACAAATGCGGCCATAGATTTTAACACTAATAGTCGTCTATTGTACCCGTCGGTTTGAGAAGGCATGTCATAGCTATATATAGAAACATACATGTATACGTATACGATATATATCAAGAGTTACAAGTGCAAAAATATTAACTTATCTGCATTATCATACTAATGAGTAGCTATTCAAATAAATATGACGATATTCTAGTTTCGTGATACATTCAAAACTTGTTTTTGTTTAAAATTAAAAAATGATTATGCAATTTTGAATCGAAATCTACGTGCATACCGTCCGCAAGAGTACGAAAAGCTTTGTGGTATGACGTACAGGAGACTTGTACAGCTCAAATTATAAGAGGTTTCGCATAACAAAAGCCTAATAGCAAATAATAGTTATCTTCTGCCACTAATTTAACTAAACCATAAGGGCAAAAAAAATAGTTTAATTCATTCACGTAAGGCAATCCATACATACAATTGATTTACACAAGGCTTCGTTCTCGATAGCGTTTACCTTCAACAATTACTAAAAAAAAAACACTTTAACCTTTTGGTAACGAAACTCATAGAATCGAACTTATACAGCATACAGCATACCTAGAACATACGACGCCGTTCCACGAGCGGTACATGAATGTGTTTACGGTAATTCCAGATATCGTATCACTGCATGAGTAAACCTATAGGACGGCATTACACACCGACTAAATAAATTAGACGCACTTAGTCGTGCGTCTGCTCTGCCGCACGGGGATGACGAAACAGATCAGTAACTACATACAGTTCTTATCGGTATATTCGAAGCGTAATCAGGAAATGCCCATTTTTTTTAGAAAATACAAATGATTAACGCCGTTCTCGGAAAACGACGTCGGTTTAATTAAATAAATTTACGAAGTTGGATTCCGTTTAACATGACGAATATACGCATTATATGTCATCATTCACTTTGTTTTTTTTTATTTATCAAAATAGTGATGGCAGAGTATAACCTTCTAATCAGAAGGTACTGGGTCACCTGACAGTGCGCAAATTAAAGTAACGAATTTTTAACTCGAATCAAATTAAACCACTCCGTAACTCGGTAAACATGTTAAGCTATCGATTCCCGAACGTGGTAACCGCACCGGTGACAACAGTCGTTGGCAGTCCTCGACTCGCGCTGGGCCAGCATGGGGGGCTGGGTGTGCGAACCGCTCAATTTGTCACGAAAAGTTTGTGGGGTAGTAGACCTCAGCAAGGGGGTCATACGAAAAAATATGACAATAAGCAGTACAAATCAATGCATTGCGATCATTCAATTGGTGAATTTATTTGTTAACATAATAAAACACCAGTCTTTTTATGCTAACGCAATGACTTATAAAGTCATTATCAATTCAACGTGGAAACGATGTGTAATCAAAATGCGTATTATGATACAACAGTAAAGTGGGTCGAATTGATATCGTCGCGATGTCGACAACGTTTTCCTAATAAATATTACCATTATTTGATACATATAAATATAACAAATATTTTCATTATTTTCAGTTTCAAGTAGTAAAGATTTTATTATTATAAAAATTAAATTTATTAATTCATTTTTTTCATTTCACCTACATTTGTCAGTTTTGTCGCTTTTGCTTTTATCTGAATAAATACGCCCACAGCAATCCATAAAACATGGAATGGAGCCGTTTTAACTGCCACTTAAATCATGCGTACCTATTATATCAGGCAAAGCATTAAATACTAAAGCCAAAATAGGGTTGGCTTCGCGCAATTAACACAAAGCTCGTGACGCCTTCAGGTAAGCACGCAATAACACAGTTTCTGCGTCGTTTCGACTGTACAAGCCGAAATGCAAAATGATTGTACTTGAAGTCGACTAGAATCCGAGTTGATATTATATTTATTCGTTTAGCATAAGTGTATTGCAATTTCGTTGCAGACCTATGCAAACAATTTAATAATACCGGTTATTTTAATAAGAGTTGTTGCGAAAAATCTTATTATTCAATTTGATTTTCTGCCATTTCTGAAGTTATTCTACATTAGACGCGTTAGAAGAAACAGATGAGAGTGTATTTTCATTTGTTACAAAGTTGCGCGCGTCGATACAGAACTGTTTATTAATAATTACTAGTTTTTGTTCGCGACTCCGCTCCGCGTGGACATCGGAATGAATTTTTTTATCATTTATGTCGACCGATATAAACGATGATCTCTGTGTAGTTCCTTATTTCGATTTCAATCTTGCTCCGTTTTTAATACCGATTCTGGTCCCGAACTACTTTCCGTTTCCTTTCATACTATACATAGTTCAGTCACGGCTTCGTCCGTGTGGACATGCTACGAATGCTTCGATCTTTCATATCCACTGATGTCGTCATCAGCCATGATCCCCTTCTCGGTGGCGTTCTCGATTCGATAACAGAAAAATCCACATTAGTACACCGAAAACACACGTAGTGCCGCAAATATTGTTGTTATGGGACGATCTCATACACGCTCTCGATGCCGATGTCGGTCCTGCTCGCGATTCCGATACCGAACCGATATCGAACTTTAATCTTGAACATTGTTGTAACCGATCGAAGAAAACGTTCAACGATCACGCAAACAAAGACGCGAACAAAAATTAGTATAGTTGTAAATTACAGCCCATATGTTATTCTATGTTACTGTATAGTTTCTGATAACTTCGTTCAGCCGTTAAAGCATGATCGAGTAACATGCGTCCAACGTTCACATTGATAATATTAATACGATTTTATATGTGCAGACGGAGCGCTAGCTGTTATAAACATTTGGGAGTAGGATAAAAAGCTTTTTTTGGTGTAATGCTTATTTTAACAACGCCATCTGCATGTTATAGTACGTGCTATTAAAGGTAACGTCGGGATTTCATCGGGATGAAATAATTGTGACCTATGATTAATTATCGTAAGTATTAGTTAAAGCGTGGAGCGACACCTTATCTGTTTTGATTGAATAGAAATTCCGACGTCATTCTACCAAATAAATTTTTATTACTTTGTCTTTTTGCTTACTGATGGCGATAGCTCTTTTGCGACTTTACGAAAAATAGATGACAATGCATTTTCATCACGTAACACGCGGTTATAACACTCCATGAAGTTAGTACGGTCTGAAGTTCTTCAAGTGGTGTGCAAATGACATACACTATTCCTAATCTATTGTACAACAGCGGTTTAACGCACACGCGTGTAGTGTGTAATTCGGTTAGTCGTTTAACACAATTAAGTGATTAAGCATATGTTGTAAATAAACATGAAATATATAAGAATTTCTAAATATTGATACTTTACACGGTGAATATTTTATGCCATTTCACGCCAAATTCATATAACTTGTGATACAATTTTTACGTGCATACATACATACTAAATAGGCACGCGCTTTTTTTTTCTCTTCTACTTGTTATTTACATACTGCAATTGACCAAAACTCTGAAGTAATATCGAAAAACTGACGATTTATAATGACAAACAAACTTCAGTTCTGATATATATATATTTAGAATGAAATCGTTTGATCTTTTGAGCAGGTACATTTTTAAACGCCGAAATGCCATTTGATACAATTTTTGTTTTATAACAAGTTGTCGACAAGTTCGCAAACAAATTTTGTTAAACGACATATAACAAGAATGGCGGTGCAAGGATGTCGTTAGCTGTTATAACTATTTTTACGATATTTCATCTTGGAAATGTCAAATAAACAACTAAAATAAATATAGTATAATCTGCCGCGCAAATTGGAAAGTCTCTTGAGAATTATCCTTCCACCGGAGATGCCGTCGGTAATTATTATATATATATTATTATATTCGTTTGATTTATGCATAAATTCGAATAAGATTTAGAGAAATGATGTCATGGAGTAGACGTGTCCGGCGCGAGACGCAGCAGCAGCTGGTCGACGTCACGTGTTAATGAAACTGGTCAATGCGATGCGACACATGGGACGCTCTTCTAGCAGAATTTCACAAGTAAATTCAAATTCAAAATATCTTCATTTGATAGATAACAAAATATCACTTTTAATAACGTGATAACTTTTTGCGAATTTACACTTCACCACTCGTTCGTAAGACAGTTTTCTCTCAAGAACGAGCAAGAAACTTAAAGGTAGTATAGCTTTTTTATAATTACAAATACATAAACAAAATAAATACAAACTTTTGCACGGAACAGCCCGATAAGAAGTCGAGTTGGTTATGCCCATAGATATGTGTCTAATTTTTCGGAAATTGTGTAATAAACATCCTTTTCTATTGAATGTTTGCTTAAAAATGCTTTCCAATTTATATAAACGTAAATCGTGTAATTACCCTTCTGCCACATTTAATCACAATAAAATGAACCGTAAGTCAAACTTCGCAGTCGCCGAGTTATATCGGACATCCTAACAGGTGACAATAAAAATAAAAAACAAAAAGTTAAGGGGGATGGGGTTCTCACATACGACAATTGCGTATTATTGTAATGTTCTCTTTTTGTTTTTGCTCTGTCATAAAAACGGCAATAAATAAAGTGAAGTAACCGGTAATAAATAACAACAGCGTCAAACCTGGTGTGATTATAGTGCAAATTAACGTAAGACAACACGTAATAAAAACCGGCCACACGTGAGTCAGGCTCGGACTAAACACCTCATTTCTTATTGTGATCTCAGATTGAATAAAAAAAAATTATTTTTCTTGGTAAATACAAAAAAATATATCGTGTGGCAGTAAGAAACTCTTGGTGGTTTTTATCATTTTTGCTTTTATAATAAGAGCATTTTTGGGATACTGAGATAGTTTGCGACAATGATTTTTGGTTTTATGATATATTATTATAATGGCGTATTTATATGCAAAAAAAATATGAAATAAAATAACCCATGCCTTGGAACAAAAATGGGATTATTGGAATGATTAAACGCATAACCTTTAGGCTTTTAGATGGTAAACTCTCGGAATAATCCGTTATATGAACGTTATTCCAACGAGTATAAAGTCGTTATTGGAACGTACCGTAGTTTTCGAGGATTCTTGGTTCTTACGTGAATATTGTATGGACGTAAAGTGTTTTCTTTTAAAAAGAACTTATCGATAACTCACCACATAACAATAATCTTAACATTTTTTAAAACGAATGTACACGATTAAATGTAAACGAGTAAAATAAATATAAGCGAGTAAACGAGTTTAATAATGTAAACGAATGGTAACAAAATTCCAATGAAATTTGGCACATCTCATTCTCGAAACTATAAGAATTCGTTTTATAAATAGGAATTTTCCGGTTTACAAATGATTCGATTTAAAGCAAGAAAAAAAAATTGACAACCACCTAAGTATATCGCTGAGTACAATATTTACACAAAGATAAAATGAAAAAAAAGATGTATACGTGTTTAGTTTTTTTTAATTCCTATCAGGTTTTCTAATTTCTTTTTAATACCTACGCAAAAAAAAAACGGCAAATTTCTTCCGTGCAATACAAAACGGAAGGCGATTTTCATTTGCAAGGAGACTCACTTCAACACCACAGCAGCATCGACGGTACCAGCGCAAGCGCAGTTGACCTCTTCCGCGAGCGAGCTCCCGGCCATAGTCATCAGTATCGCTGCGAACGCCGTTAACCCGCCCCGCCGGCCGCTCGGTGAAAAACACGTCATAACTGTAAGGAACCGTGGCGCACGCGGTGGGCGATTCGCTGGTCAGTCGTGAGGTTGCGCCCGATGCGGGAAGATGACGATATAGATCGGGAATGGACGGTCAGCGGACGGCGGTCGGCCGACGAAGTGCGCCGTGAGCCGTGACGTCGGCGGTGCAGAACGAGAGTGCAGAACTTGACCCCGACAGATAACCGCATGAGGCGCCGTTGGGCGAAATCGAACGGATTAATTAGCGACAAATAATATATGTATATTCATGTCGGTTCGTAGAGCTGAGTCGAGACAGTACTTAATGAAAAAAAAATCTAAAAAAAAACCCGAATGCGACATTTCAAAAGTTAGTTTATAAACTGAAAAATAAAAGCCAAGTAAATGAGTCTAAGATAAACCGAGATCAATGTATGTTCGTGGAGTTCAAAACATTTCTTTGAATAAAATATGATGAAATATGGCAGTAAATCACGTTTCGTTATGTAGCATATAAAGATTTATTTATTAAATTAAAGAAAAAATGGCAATAGACGCGGTACATTTGCATATCTGCCTGCAGAAATAGAGTTGGTCCGCCTGCTTACATTTTTTCTTCCAAATACATAACGCTTCGTTTGGGTTTCGCCGCCGTCGGTTAATGAAAACTGATCAAAGCTCCATTTATATCACACCAGCTTTTGCCCGCGGCTTCGCCTGCGTGAACATCAACTCTTTCATCGTTTATTTCGACCGATCGCTCTGTTGAACGGGGATGAATTCCGATATTATCTCCGCTTTCGATTTCAGTCCTGCCTCCGCTTTTGATTCCAATTCTTGCCCTGATATAATTTCTGTTACCTTATAAAATATATACATAACACTGGTCAACAGTGATTTTGTTGCTCTAGATATAACATCGATTTTGGATATATTTATGCTCACAATTCATGAAACTATCAATAATTCTCTAAGATTTGCTCTGGTTTTTTTTTTTTAATCTTTATTTTCATTTTACATTACAAAAATCGGAAAACATGAAACAAAATATCAGGTATATTTATAATGTCAGTTTTGTTTTGAAAAATAAAAGTACATCGAAAAAAACAGAGAGAAAAACAAGAAAAATAATGTCGAAAACATATTTTATATTTCAATAAAACGCCGTTTATGAGCTTTTCTTTTATAATTTTTAAGGGGACAATCTCTTTTTAAAGACCAGCGGTAATCTGCCATCATGTGACAATCCCACCGACCCTGATACCTTTCTTCCATCACTTTCAGATCCTGGTGGAACCGTTCCCCCTGTTCCTCACTATAATTTCCTAAGTTATCCGGAAATTTATCCAGATGATTGCGGAGATAGTGTAATTTGGTACTCATATTTGCTCCTAATGTCTGAAAGTTTATCAACATATTTTGCACAATTTCTTCATAATTTGGTGCTTTATGGTTACCTAGGAAATTTTCGACTACCAACACAAAACTTTTCCAAGCATCACTTTCCGGAACAGTCATAACTTTGATAAAATCGGTATCTTTCATTAATTGCCGTATTTGGGGACCATCAAATATTCCACCTTTCAGCTTTTCCATACTAAGTTTCGGAAATTTTCTACAAATGTAATTGAAACAATTTCTCAATTTCTTTCTGATGAACTCATGTTTTAAAAGACAAAACAAATATATTTAAATGAACATTTAGTAAATAAAACAATGTGTTGACACATGACAACTTATACATACATATTCACGTGTAAATACTTCAATTTATTCAAATAACTAAAATCTCAGCTGTTCTGTGGAGTAAAGGGCCTGAGAGAGAGGATCACGTGATGTTTGTATGCGCGAAAAAACTGCGCAGAACCCTAATCATGACTGGAAAATTAAATATTATTACTAACAAGCCGATAATTGATCAAAATATAAGGTATGCAATAATCATAAAAAACAAGAGCACATTCAATACTTTTATGAATAAATTCGTAATCTGGGTACTTAAAAATATCAAAATTGGCTAAAATATCCAGAGCAACAAAAAAAAAAATTTTTTTTTGTAGAGCTGTGTAATCCACGCGAACATACAACGAATTCTTTCATCTTCTACATCGATCGATGACGTCATCGATCACGATGCAGGTTTCGGTCCCGTACCTGATTCCATACCGGAAAATCTCATATCCTTACACCGTATACACACGTAACGCCGCAAATGTTTATGCTACGAAACGGCCACGCTACGCTCTCAATTCTGATCCCGGTCCTGATTACGATTCCGATACGGGATAAATATTGAATTTAGATCTTTCTTGAACGTTGTTTTTAATAAAAAATTCGTTCTAAGATATCGCAAATGAAGCCGTGAAAAAAAATTATTATCATTATAAATTACAGCCCACAAGTTATACTGATGTTTAAACTAGATTACTGTACAGTTTCAGATAATTCTGTGCAGCCTTTGAATCGTAATTGAGCAACAAACATTCAAACTTCCACATTTATAATATTATTAACAGTAATGACAGGAAGTTATTTTAGCTTATTTTCAAATGTGATTATACTTGTGTATTATATTCTAAAATTTTTCACATTTACTACAATATAACATTTCGAAGCTTATATATATGATAAATGTAATTTTAAAAAAATCCGTTCTTAAGCAAAGTTTTTTTATTTATTAATAATAAAAAAATTATTTCAGCAAAAAAGAGAGAGATTATTTTTAATTAATAATTCACTCTTTTATTAGATTAACGGTTCAGTATAAACAATCATGCAATATTTTTTTCATTCCAAAATAATTAACAAAAACAAACGTAAAAAAAGGTTATTTTTACAGTATTCTCTTGAAAACATTAAATAATATTTAGAACTCTTTGCAATGCACCTTTCAAGTTCAT
Source organism: Eumeta japonica (assembly GCA_005406025.1). Classification (NCBI taxonomy): domain Eukaryota; kingdom Metazoa; phylum Arthropoda; class Insecta; order Lepidoptera; family Psychidae; genus Eumeta; species Eumeta japonica. The sequence goes on along the minus strand of BGZK01000967.1, from coordinate 18,424 downwards.
AAGCATTAAATTTAATAAATTCCTCAAATCTGAGTTGGTTCAGTAGTAATTTACGAAAAAAGATTTCCACATAAAAATAATAACTAATGGGTTGCATCTTAAATTGAACCAAATCGGCGCTATCTGTTTTGAAGTTCAAGTTATAAACAAAATACTGATACCCTCTGTTTGTTGTCTTTAATTCAATTATAACTTTAATTCAATTATAATTAATTGATAATAATCGAATACCGACGCGGTCGTCAATATTTTTAAGACACTGAAGTCTAATTATCCCGTCTTTTAAGTTACTAACCAGATTATATGCTCTATTTACTTATTCGTTATCCGCTGATCTCACAACGCGCTAAGTCGACACTTATCTCGCTTAGGGACGGACGTCTTCAAGCCATTACGTTTCTATAGTTTGGTCAGTGGGCAGTCTTGATATCGTCCTATTTAATGTTCCGATAGGAAATGCATTTATTGATACATATCGTTTGATGCTATATCTGAATTACTAAAATTTATTTCTCGTCAAACTATAAATAGACAGCGCCTTCTGATGTTCTTGTTGAAAGGCGGCACGGCCTGCAATAGATTGTCGATTGAACCGATACGAGTCGTTGCCATAACACAAATTGCCATTCTTAAAGATAGGAACGATGAAATAGATAGGGGCAAAGATGACAGCATAATAAAATTAAATAAGAGAGCCAGAAGGATGTCTACATTGCGATCTTTATTATCGTACTTTCTATTACTATCCTTCATCCTTATAATTAAATAGTATTTCTCAAATCCATATGATTTGAGAAATACATAAAATATCAAAAAAAGGAAAATATGCACAAATAATTTATTGAATACAAATCAAAAATTGACATTTGACAACGCAAAAACGCTCACTCACTCGACGTGCCGTCAACACAAAAGACAACTTTTTCATGGCGCTAGAGTATTATGCACATACCTCGGAAACGATACATTTTATTTAATAAATTACGTTTTTCGCGACAACGAATAATATACTTCGCCAAGCAAAGATAATGCTCAAAAGACCGACCAAGGTGGAGACGGATACCCGCCGTATCCACGCTCCAGTACCATCGAACGCGAAATTTGCATTCGCACCGGGTTTAAATTAAAGCAGGTATTGCAGGAACTCCTTATGAATCCCAACAAAATAACCTAAACTAATTTGGACACAAATAAGTACATGTTTGAATGTTGTATGGCTATTGTATTAAAATCCACACGAGTGCTGCCACTTCGGAAACTAATAAACAGCAAAATGTACTACACCTTAGTAAAAAACTCACTAGCGATTTTTTTAATGCATTTCTAAATAGCTGTCCGACGTCACCCCCGAAATGGGATGCGCGAATAAAAAGTCGTGAAGAGCATTTCGACATAAATTATATTTGCAGAAATAATAACTCAGTAGACACATAAAGCAAAAGGGTACCAAAAATAAATGAGAAATAATTTAAAGCTTATATGCATCAATCGTTGAATATTTTTTGCGGATGGAGATGATGTTCAAAATTGAATGGAGTATGAAGACTATTTCGATTTTATAAATAGTATTTAATATCTGTTTCAAGGCAGTACCTAGTGATTATTTACAATAACAACTTTGTTCACTTAACCAACTATTCATCAATAAATGGCTTAGGGATTGATGTCCCTTTGCGCTGATTTAAATTATTTTCCAGTTCACGTAGCTCATAATTGAAATATTTCGTAAAAAAATAAAGAACAATTTTTTCAGTATCTAATGCACTTCTCACAACTATTATTATTGAATTATACATAATTATTCATTATAATTTTGTCACAAGTCCCCGTGGTATACGGGAAGACAATTGTGATTTCTTTCCCAAAGAATACGTAAATTTCTTGACATTGAATGCACATTTAAAATGATACAAAACGCATACAATTGTTCAGATTATAAAATTAAATTTACAACATGTCCTGGGATATCACAACGTTTGGATACCCTGCATCGAATAGAAACATCCAAAATTAACGTTTGTTAATATATTCGAATAGGCATACACAACCTTAAAAATAAAATAAAAACAACAACAGCTAAACTACATATAAGGAAGTCAAGGCCCATTAATATAATTAACCACTTCGGATTAGGTATCGTTGTTGATTGTTATTCTATCGTCCTCGATCCCTTGTATATGACCGGTTACGTACGAGCTGCGCATTCGGAAGTGCGTCGAAATCCTAATGAGTCACAGATTGAAATACAGCGTACTACTACACTACTACGTTACTACAACACACCGAGTCGTTCTCTTAATTGATGAGATTAGCGTCCGTCGAGGAACTGGAGACTTTTATGATGCGAAACGGCCTGCCTCCGCGAACGGTGACACGTACGAGCCAATGTCGCACGCGCAACAAAGGCGCGGGCAGTGTTGCCAACTCCTTCATAGAGTAAAACTGTAGATATGCTTGAAAAATTTGGTTTGCCTGTAAAGTCGGTATACGGGCGAAAGTTTACGTGACAACGACTTTGAATGGTAAAATCATTTTATGAATATTCATTCGTATAGTAGGAAGAAGGATGAAATAATAGTAACAATTTAAAACATTTATTATACAAAGAATTTATTTAAAACATTAATTTATACAAAGAATCTCGCACTGAATTTCATATTAACAAAATTTTATTTTTACCTTTACACATACGTATTTATATACAAAATACATACAATAACTTGCAATACATTTGCAAGCTATGCATAATTCTCTAGTGCTGCGCGCGCAGACCGATCATAGTTGAGTGGGAGAGACGCAAGCATAGCCTCTCTCGTTCGGTGACTCATACGTTACCGAGCGTTACACTTTTTCATAAGTGACTCCCAGCCGCAATAATTTAAGACGTTGTCACGTCAAAAACTGTAGAAAACTGTAAATATCAAATAAAAAAACAATAAATCTGCATCTTTTGTAGTATAACGGATTACTACGGATAATAACAATGTATAAACAATACATACAAGGCCATCCATCAAGTATATTAGTTTAACTGGAACTAGGTGAAGGGGTAATTGACATGTAGCATAACGATTGTGACCAAGTTTCTAAGGTAACATGACTTCGTAAACTCGTAAATATTTTTTTTTGCTGTATATTGTAGATTTGATTTTTTCGTCAAAGTTCATAATAATTTATGATTTCTTCTAACTCACAGCTCACTCTCACTTTTTCATTCACTAATTTCGTTAGATATATGTGCACTTCCAATATATTGAACATTAATAAAATATTACCAAAATAATAATCAATTTTAATTATAATTATTGTATATTTTCTATAGAATGTCAAAAAGTTATTTGTTTGGAATACATATTATAGTCTGACATAATAATTAAAATTTTAAAACTTCTGCTTTCGCGACGAACCGAAAATGTATCTAGTTTCGCGTCGACACAGTATATAGTAGTAACTTCTGCCCGCGGCTCCGCCCGCGTGGATATAGAATAAATTTCCTCAGTTTGTATAGCCGCCATTTGTGCTATTAGTCATGATTCCGATCGCTATTCCTTCTCGGTTCCAATTCCGGTTTATTCTCGATGCCAATTTGTCTCGCTCTTAAAAGGTTAAGTGTCCGGATACGTTCCGCAATACACGTTCGTTCCATTGATACAACGCGGGCACTCGAGGGGTTCAAATCGGGGTTCCGCTTTTGATTCAGAACCCGGTCTCGATCTAAGTAGATTCTAATTCTGGCTCTGCTCTCGATCCCGCTCCCCCTCTCAATTCTCATCTCGGTATTGCTCCTCATTTTAGTTCCAATCACGCTATTGATTTCGATTTTAGTATCACAATCGATTTCGACCTTAGTCCCGTTTTTTATTTCGATATTTCCCGGCCTCGACTTTAAACTCTAGTTCCTCGTCCCGCTAGCAATTTCATTTCTACTACCGGTCACGGCTTCGATTTAGACAAAGCCAAGGCCAATGCCATTATCCAAATAAAATTTAAACTATAATAGTAACGGCTAGTGTAGCTTTCTATGAGTGAAAGAATTTTTGGAATCTGTAATAGCTCAAATATGCACATGTAAATTACATGAAATGTTAATAGTCTATTTTACTCAAAGACCTTCTTATTAATGAAGGAATTTTTAGAATCGGTTCAGTAATACGCAGGCGAAGTCGGAACTGGAAAGATCTGATGGGTCTAAATTAGCTTCTAGTAACATTCGCAGCTCGAGCTCTGCTTAGAACATTACATGTTGATTAAATTTATGTTGGCGAGTCATATCAAAAACATATATAGACGCTTGGCTAGAGGTTTGAAATTTTGTGAAGAAATTCCTGTTATGTATAACAGGCAAGCATTAAGAAAGGATCTTCAAAAACTCAAATCCTAAAGGGGTAAACATGGTGGCATATTGTTGTGTGTGAAACCGAAAGTGTTGAAGTTACAAATGGCAAATTAACATTCTATTTACTTATAGATATATAAAAAAATGAATAAATTGTTTTTTTTAATTACGCCTGAAGGGGATAAAATAGAGTATGGAAAATCGAAACCGCTGAAGCTATTTATAACAAAATTTATATTTTAGCTAATCATTGGTTACGAAAAATATTGTATTAAAATATCGTCTTCGAAAGTAATCCTAAAAGGGCTGAAATAAGGATTAAATTTTTTATACAAAATAAAAACAAAACCGTTGAAGCTATCGACGACAAAACTTATATTTTAACTAATTGTTTACAAATGAAAATAAGGATATGTATCATTTTTGTAAAACGTAGCTCTAAGAGGGTGGAATGAGTTTTCCATAAAAAATTTCATCCTTTATGAAACTCATAGAAAGCTGCATTATCCCCGAATGAGATAAAAGCCAAAATCGAGTGTGGGATCAAAATTAGAATCAAGAGCGGACACGAATCGGAATAAGCAGTACTACTGCGACCAAAATTTAAAGCGGAACCGGGACCGAGAATGGAATCGGAATCTCCTCAAATCGTGACCGGAGTCGGGACAAAAGCGGGATCGCGATCGGAATTGAAAATGAAAGAAATTGACATGACCGTGGCGATTAGCGCCGAACGCTAGTGGGCCGAGACACGCGGCAAATCGTTTCTATTTCTACAACTGCTAACGCTTTGTCGTGTCCGACATATGCCTTCCAAAATTATATTTAGATTCTCTAAAGTTCAGAATAATAAATGTATGGGATTGATATTAGCTTATAAAATGTTTCGTGATCTATAAGAGCGCGAATTAAAATTTTCGGAGGCAAATATCGGTCACATTCAAGCGTTAACGTTTGTAGAACTAGAAACGAGTTGCAGCTTGTTTCGGCCTGCTAAAGTCGATGTTAGCGCAAGCGCAACTACGTGAGGGCACACGTCGTTGCGTGCATACTCTTCTGAGCACTATTTTGATGCGCCGATTTATTGTGAAAATTGCTAAATTTCGTCGATACATCCTTTCACTTTCTTAAATTCGTGTATTTGTTACACATTAGACTTTTATAAATATTTATAAAAGTTTATTGAACATTGGTTTCTTGAGTTTGTTCATTAATTATTTTTAGTTTTGTATACTTAATGGTATTCCAGATTTCCTTTAGCTTTCACACCTACTATGTACATATACAATAGTTACTCCTGTAAATATTTCTTTTGAACTAAATATTACACCGACCTCAAAAAAATAGTGGATATTTACTTTAGATTTTTAAAAAGATAAAACTTTTATATCTGTCTTTTTAGTTATTAATTAAATAACCTATAGTTTTGAAATCTGTTTCATTTTTTTTATCACTTTCTACTTCTTCATTTTTTTTTTTTAAATTTTAGTTGTAATTACTAAATCATATTTCGTTCAAGTACCTTTATTTAATTATTTATTTGTCTTTTACATGTACTCTTAGATGAAATTATAGGTTAATCTCGATACCTAATTTATTTATTACGTGCGAGTATCTACTTTATCGGTAATTTATTCATCTTTTTCATTTATTTGTTACGTGTACTTATAAATAAAGCTTGGTTAGTTTTACTCAAATGATTATAATTATGAGATCTTTACCATAAGGTGTTGCTAAAGAAAAACAACTGAGTCAGTTTTGATGAAACTTACACAGTTCTCTTGTTTTATACTTAGCTAAAATAAAAAATATTTTTTACAATCCGATATATAGTTTTTAAGATATGTACGGACAAATATACATACACACGCTTATGAAATTTGGCACACATGTTTAGAAGCTGGTATAGATTAACATATATAAAAACTGTAATTCTAACAATATTACATATATATATGGGTCGAATTGATAACTTATTTTTTTTGAAATCGGCAAAAATAATAAAAAACTTAATATAATTAAGTACTTAATTTTAATTTGACTCGAAAAATATACTTCTTTACCTACGTACTAAGTATGGGCAGAAACTATTGTACATAATAACCCAAACGATAGCAAAAATTAAAAAAACAAACTTCAATCGAGTTCACGGCAGGGAAAATTTTCGAAATTTGGGTGCGTGTGTCAACGGCGTCTGCCCTCGTAGGTCCGGCCGTTCCAGTAGGCATGACTTAGTGACCTACACTTCCCCCACCACGCTGCTTCATGCCACCTCTGTTTTGGTTACTTTTATTTAAGTTTTGAAATGCAAGCTATCTTTCTGACCCCCACAAATACTAAAACATGAAACTGTCTTTATTTCTTATTGTTACCAGTGGCACAAATAAATTTTTCTTCATACACACGCCTTAATATTAAGGTTTCGTGTTTTTAATTTAAATACCATAAAAAATTTTCATCCCCCATCTCACCCTTTAAAAATGGGTAATTCAAAAATAATGAAATACGAGTTTAATTTTTTTAGTTCAAAACCTAAATAATTCAGTTTCAATTTGTAAAATGACCCAAGTCTTATATAAAATTTCAACCCCAATTTCACCCGTTTTAAGTTTTATTTCCGCGTCAAAAGGTTGCCCATATCCTTGTCCAAGACCCAATCTATCTCTACACCAAAATACATCAAAATTGATTCAATGGTTTAGGCGTGAAAACGTAACAGACAGAAACGCTTTCGCATTAATAACGTCAGTATGGAAGTATGGGTTCAATTAACGAAATAGAAATCCACATCGACGGATTTCACAACGATTTTAAAAGCTGCCAAATGAATTCGTCATATGCTACACGTGTACGAAGGGACGTTCCGAGAACGCCGTTTAAACTGACACAGAACCATGCAGGTGACCGAGTGACAAAGGAAAAAGTACTGACCGATGAGCTCACGAGCTTATTAAGTACCTTTGCTTAATGACTCATGTCAGAATTGATGACTGTTTGCCGAACACTTTTTGTCGTGTTGAAATGAAACCGGAGCGCCTACAAGCCGGTGTTTACTATTATATTAGTCTCTTAAAGCCTTTTGTCCTGCATCATGAAACTGAAGAAGGTGACGCGAGCGCCGCACGGCCTTATTATGCCTGGGACGGCCGCGACGAACAAAAAGTTTCGTAAATAGAACTGACCTAAGTGGCATTGAATACACTGCGGCGGTACACCTCTGTTCTTTGCGATAGTCACCTTACAAGAGTAATAACGATCAATGTAAAAAAATATGACGTCATTGTCAGGACGTGCGATTCGGGGAGCGACGAAGTGTTAACTCGAAAGTTGACACGCGCTAAACAAAATGTGAATCCAACCCGGCTACACTGGATGGGAAGTGAAGACCATTATTTTATGGCCTTTATTATATGTGCCACAGTGACGTACACTTGATCCATTTATTGAGCAAATAAAAAAAAACAGTGTGTGTCAGACACACGAAGTGAAATGAAACTTTTTTGGCAAAATATGCAGGAATAGAAAAAAATGAAAAAGAAAATAAATTATTGTATTGTTAATTCACGGTTACGAGATTCTTTCCATGACTAACTATTATTAAAAATGAAAATCAAAATGAGAATATAATTCAGTTACTAACCGGGGACAATATTTGTTGGTTGTTTTACGTGGGCAGGAGAAAATAAATTTTTGTCGTTATTCACTATTTGAGATGAATTAATCCATCTACAACAGAATTAGTTACAGGCATTGGGATCCATTTTAGTAAAAATTTATTGCATAAGAGATTGCAGTAATGTTTAGTCAAATTTTAATTATCAATTTACCGTTGACTTGTGATGCACAGTGTTCATTTAACTATTAGAAACCATTGATATAATAGACAGTTTCGCCGTTATATTCCATTTATTCCATATATTTTACATGCATTCTTCATTTTTACAATGAATAATAAACAATAATAGTCGCGATCAACTGCAATCAGCTATGTGGACGCGTGTAACACGGGCCCGCTGAGCCGAGCCGAAAAGAGCTGAGCGAACCCGAGTGTCACTCGAGTGTTTCACTGTGACGTCATAGCACGAAATCACTCTAACGTGCCTAAAGAAGTTTCACTTCAAAAATGGATTGTATTATTACACATACAATGCAACTTTTTTACCCGGAAGACATATTAAAACTAGCTTTCCGCCTGCGACTTCACCCCCGTGGACATAGAATGTGTTACTTCATCTTTAATATGGAAAGACCTTGATGTTAATCCCAATTTCGTTCTCGCTTTCAATTCTGGTTTCAGTACCGTTCTTGACTTCGATCTCGGTCACCCTGTTGATTTTAATTGGCGGATCACGGCTGTTAAATGTATTTTAAAAATTTCAATTGCTGGAAAGATTATTATCGATACTGGAGGAAAATCAGTGATTTTATCTGTCTGTCTGTCAGTACCTTGATTACGCATCATCCTGAACTATTCAATGGATTTGAATAAAATTCCACATGACTATTACTGATACTATATATTAAAAACATATACGCCTTTCATCCCGAAAAGCAATACGGCTCTAGCAAACTGGAAAATGAAAATAGAGAAAGTTTTCACCGCATAACGCTGAAACAGATGAATGGATTTGAATGAAAATGTGCATGATGACATATCTTATGTATACATTTAACTCGTACTTTACCGGATTGTACTCGTGGGATAGACGATAAAATTTAAGTAAATTTCCTCAGATGAAGGTAAAACATTTCTAAGTCTAAATGGATACTAACTTTTAAACCAAAAAAAATAATAAAATATTGTTTTCTAAAAAAAATCTACATCGCCTTCAAAAATCTATTTAAATAATCTTTTAAATAGACTTCAAAAACAACTAATCAGTTGTTATTGGAGTCGGTTCCAGCTGCAGGGCAAAAGAACATATAATATATAAACTTGAATATTAAACGTTAAACTTCTTCTTAGAAGAGACACAACTGTGTCTGATTTATCTTTATCTGGAACCGACTCCAAAAATAACTGATTACACTTGTTTTTGAATTCGGTTTAAAAAATTATTTGAATAGGTTTTTGAAGGCGGTTTTTATTCATTTTAGAAAAAATGATTTTACTTTACATTTTTTAGTTAACGAGTAATTATATCTTTATAATTCATTTAGCTACTACTACTAACTACATGTGAATTAAGCCATGGTTAATAAAATCGGCCAGACATCTTTACTTTTGTAAGGAGCAAGTGGGAATTCAGTTCCGATCCCGAATTTATTGTCCACTAATAATAATTTCAGGATATTTACATTCTTAGTTGTAGTGCAACTACCAAAACTACATAAATTATACTTATACTTTATGATATAAAAGTTCTACATTTCATACAGAGTACATTCTTGTTCACTTCCACAATAAATTAATTCAGTCTGTTTCTACTGTCACCGCTAAGTGTTCTGATATATTCCTGCTACGCTTGTTATGTTGAAATAATATAAATAAATGAAAATATATAGGTAGATTAATAATAAGTAATTCTTTTCAATTCGGTGTATACTAAGTTTTACTAATAGCCATTGAAGAGTAGTTTCTGGTGACAAATTGCAGTATTATCCCCTTACTCCTAACCGTTATGGAGTGTTGAGGCTTCCATCATCAGCTCAACAGCATAACATTATATCTATCATACGCAAAGACTTGAACAACTGAAAAAAAGCGCGCAAGCACACTATACGTGCGTATAATATTTGAGGGTTTATCTCCATTTTCCTGGGATCCCATCATTAGATCCTGACTGGGTGAATATGGGACCACCTTGGGTGTAACCCTCCTTAACAAAAAAAAAAAAAACTTTCGATATTGGTCGACAATTTACGAAATTATGGCTGGGCATACATAAAAAATACGTACCGACGAACTTAGAACCTTCTGCTTTTTTGAAGTTGGTTAAAATATATATATATCGAAAATCTAAATATGTAAGATTTTTATGGGATCCTGTGTGATGGAATCCAGCGTACGACGCGCTCCCACTCCGCCGGGCCGCTCTTGTGCTGGGAAGATCAAACGGACCAGACCCGTGTCAGTGTCCGGTGACTTCCTATGTCGAAACGATTCCCTTAAGGAATCTTCCATAGGACAAGTCGCGTGCCGTCGGCACCCCCGTGTGCTGTCCGGCCGCGTTCGGTGAAGGTGTCACGACATCCCAGCTAACAGCACTGCCGATCCGTCATTTTTTCAGAGGGAATTTTTTAGTGGGTTTCAGCCCCACATTACTCGCGCGGGTGTTAGTTATGCAATTTTTATCTCCTCCTCGTTGCGAGAAGGAAAAAAACCTACGACGCGGCGCACGGCCACTACTCGCCGGCTACACGGGGAAGAACAGAGCCCACTTATCCTACAGCTTCTACCAAGTTACATGCCTAATACTACCCATTATAAGATTAGCTCTCGAAAGACCGCAGGTAGCTAGAATAAATTCGTGCTAAAATTCTTAAATCATGGCTTTTATTAGCATTTCGCAATCCTTACGGATGTTCATGAAAGACAATAGATTTTTATTTTAAGTACTTATCTCTCAAAATTCAAACTTTTAGGAACTACCTCAGTTACATTAAGGTCGTGGTCGATGTTATGCAAAAGCGATATCATTATATCGTCTCTAAAACTTCACAGACAAACTTTCAATATTAGGTATATATAGGACAGTGATCAGTCGTGAATTGCTAGGCGCCAAAACTTTGCTATTTGTCTCCTTTTGTTTTATATCTCCTTTACGAATGTTTAAGAATTGTATAATGATAAAGTAAGTCAGTCAGTCAAAACATCATTTTATATAAATACATGTAGCTAAAAATAAATAAATTCAAAAAAAAAATAACGAGGAAACATACGAACAAACGACACAACTTCGTCCTCATGATTTAAAACTGTCGGTTGCATATTGTTATCGTAACTTAATATCTCTTAATTGCTTCGTAACGTTATTAATCACAAGGTTACTGTACCATTTTTTTTTAAATAACATACATCAAAGCATCCGTGATAACGTAAATCGATAATTTTATTTATTCAATCCGTATAGGTTATCCCGTTTAAGTGCCGTCGAAGGAAGGACGACATCTACATAATATGTAGGTAACGTGTTCGGCCATTAAGACATTTACGTGTAGAACTTAACTTCGCCACACGCCCACACACGACCGTCGCAGGCCACGAAATCCGGGTCGTGGCCCGTGCGCTAGCCGCATCGGGGACGACGAACGCGCCCGCAATCTCAGCAGACCGCGTGGATCACTCGCAATCCTTTAAACATCGTGACGGCCGCCGCCGGCCCGTAACAATATGTCGCGGACGGCCGATGACGACACTATATTCGCGCCGCGCCACGACCGCGGGGTTCGGCCGCGGGTCGAGCGGCGGCCGGCGGCGCGGCAATGCGCGGACCTACAAAAATATACCATGACATCATGGCGTGTGAAGGAAACAAAATAATGCGGCGTTCTCGTTCGTGCCCGACGGGGCTTATAAATAGGCAACACGAGTGCATTTACTTCATCAGCGATACATCCGATTTGGAGGTGAAACCTTTATATCTTGGCCGCGATCGCTGCCGCTGATGATAAATTCGGGGTCCCGCGAAGGTCGTCGAGGTGTCCGTGTCGGGCGACGCGCTCATTGTTGTACTAACAGGTAGTCGGCACGTTTAACCTTACCGTTTGAACACTTTGACTACTTTTATATGTTTATAATTTTAATACACCCGTTTGAAGAATAATTTGAATTTGTTGAAGAATTACTGTCCGTCAGATCAATAACGTTACTTTTGTAATAATTCGTAGTTTACGGAATAGACCCATAGTGGATACTCTTTTCACTTTTTTCTTATCAGAAATGTTATAACTAGACTTAATTTAAAAGTGGCTGCGATAACTCAAAGCGATATAATTATGATCAAATTTAAGAAGTTTGCGATTATAATGAGCAAAATTGAACTTTTTGTATTTAAGACCTTGATAAATAAAGTAAATTGCTTTATGCATTAAAAAAATATTCTTCAAAAGAATATTAATTTTCAATGTTTTTAGTATCTGGTAATTTCACATGTTCAATCTCTCATACATGGTTTTACTTTAAAGATTGCCTAGTGGTATTTAAAAAATGTATATTTTAATAATATAAATATCTACAACTTTCTAGTAGAGGATGAACTCTATTTAGTTTTAAATGTCATCGGTCTACGCACATTCAGATTTCACATACGTTGAATTCATAGAGATTAAGTCACTATAATTACATTCGGAACGATTAGAGCGATTGACGTACAACGGAACACGGAGCGATAAATCAGCGCACGCCCGCCGTCCGATAGCCGGATCTTTTTTAATACTCGTAAGAAGTTTACTAACAAAATGAATATAGAAATTGTGAGGTATGCTCGAATCGAGAAAAAAAAAATGAAAATACGTACATCTCACGCGTAAACAAGACAAGGTACGCGGCGGTCACGTGCACTCGCGATGAGACAGTAAAGCTCCCGGGCGTGACTAAGTGGCGAGCTTTTGGGTGCTGACGTCACGAGTTGTTGACCCGGCGCCGGCGCGGCGGGGCGCGCTCGCCTCACCTGAGCTCACCGCTATCATAATAATCAAAGCTAAAGTAGAAAAACCTGATCCTAGAAATTACATAAGCCTTTAAATTATTCGCACAACGCAGTTTAAACATACATAATGCATCCGTATTATACGGGATCGAATATTCGTAAAATGTCTCGGTGAACGAAGGTGATTTGAACAATACACCTTTACGCATACAAAATTGCAAAACGCAAATGCGAAGTTAACGAACAATACGAAGTCATCTTACCCCACAAAATGTTTTAGGTTATACTTTTGTATTTTATATTAATTAACTAAATATGTAGTAGTTTGTTTTATCGTTATATAATTACAAAAAAATATATATACGCAAGTATCTAAAAATGTGTATGCCCCGACTGATTAACAATATATCTGCGAAGACCCATTCAGCTATGGGCGGTATCTGCCACCCATGGCTTTATCCAAAAGGGTACGCGAGTAACGCGCAGTACAAAAGCCACTCCTTTCCTCCCCAACTGCCCTTCCAATTATGAATAGGCCAATACGTCCCCGCGACAGTAGACAAGAGTACTTCTATTTACGACAAGAGCACAGGCAACGCCAACGCCGACGCCGGCGCTGGTTCCGCCGACACGGAACGACTTGAGGGTTCGACTTCACGACGAATGACATTAAAGTTTGTTCTTCACGTTTATCAAACGATAAATGATAGATCGATTTATGGCTACGAATTTTTGAGTAGTAAAAAGCGATAACTAAACTTTCACATCAAACTTTTTTGAGAACAATCATTATGCAGTACGAGTCAACATTAAAATAAATATCTGAAACTCGACGTCTTCGTCATTTTAACTGAAAAGCGTGTAACTTGTCTCTCCGCCATTTATATAACAACAGCAAAAACGAAGGCAATATATATGCAGTTGCATCAAAAGATTCCTTAACTGTCCGCTGATACTGCCAAGATCTCGTAACTAAAATAATGCGTTTGGTCTATCATCGCCAACGTCCAGTATGCCAATATTGTTTCAAGTCAAAACTGCACACTTCACATCAGTTAATTGTAACATATTAATGTTGCAAATTTTTCGGATCTTAGTATTTGAATTATACAATACCATGTTCGATAATGCTTTCGTTATTAACGCCATGATATTTTTTTAAAAGCTTCTTCTACCATCTCCTTTCAAACTGATATTTAACAAAACTTAATTTTTTAAATAATATTTGCCTTCCACGTCCTATTTTTAAAGATTGTTCGGACTAAAACCCGTTAAAAGGAAGATCTGGAACGCAAATTTTATTTTAAAAGTGACTTTTTGTTAAATGTCAGTTTAAAAAAAGAAATTAGAAAAGATTCTAAAACCAGTAAAATATAATTGTCTCTTTCACATATTATAGTACAAAATTTAAATCTTATTCACCGAACGTCCTAAATACGTATTTACGCAAGTACATTCATGCTAGTGCAAACGAATCCTTTACAATAAAGAAATTATAATTCACTAAAGCGATTAATTCCCAAATAGCACAATTACCAACGTCCAGAAGTCCGACTAAAGTTAACGGCACGCCGTTAAAAGCGAGCTTTACTGAAATCGCTCGTAATCCCCGGAAAATTACGATACAAAGGCGTCAGTAAACAATTGGCTTAACGAGGTTACAAGTCGTCGTACCACCTCGGCCCGGGCCGGAGCGGGCGTGATATCATTCTGGTTGTTGACCTATAGACACCGCCGATGCGCGTCCGCACCTAATATGTCGCTATTACAAAAAAAAAGTACTGGATACGGCTCAATGTCGCCTTCTTTAAATTATTTATGTACATAAATACGCAGCGACGCACCCGATGGACCTTTAATTTTCGGGTGACCCGTAGGCGTCAACCCTGATCCAAAAAAAAAACAATCAGATGACATATATGAAAATTAATTTGTGGTAAAAACCAGACGATAAATTAAGTCATCGACGCAAATACGATACGTTTTCGATACTTTTTGGCAAATTAACCTCGATTGATATAGTACCATTTCAAGTCCTAGACGTTATTTTATGATAAATACACCACAAATCGATCGTTGCAATTCATTATTTTAAAGGTGAAAGGTGTATAATCAAATAAGGACAGACGAACCATCTTTATTTGAAATTTATCACTCTCTACCGTAATAACAGTAATTGTGTAACACAAAACGACCTTGTAAATATTATGGTGAGGCAAACAAGTTTCACAGTATCACTGAGATATATAAAGTATATGATACCGTAAAAATATCCTATTACAACGAAGGTTGATTATACGTAAATTATAGAAGCATTATTACAACGTAGTCAAGTTTTTAATACAGGTTCGCTATCGCCAGTGAACATCATCATACACATCCGCTGTGCATAAGTACTTAATTTTTTTCGGCGCACTCAAAACATATCTCAAACGTGTCGACGGTTCGCATTGTTGGATCTCGTGCGTTATACGATTTTGCACCCTAGATTACTAAGAAATAAAAAAATCTATGTAACGCCCGTGTTGAAGGATTTCTTGTGTTATTTGAAGTAGGTTCATATTACATACAATTATGAATTTTCCAAACTCATACACTGCTATAATTTATTTATTATAAACACTTACCGCCTCCATCATATAATCGAATTAGAATTTTGTGTTTATTCATGAAATTTCGTTAAGGCTGAATCCAAAAATTGTCGTTATGTGTATTTAAAAAATTGGAATATTATTTAAAAAATTAATATAAATCGTTTGAGGTAGTAAATCTAGTTAGATTATTTTCTAATTTGATAATAATATTTTCTATGGCGAAAGCCGTATCTTTTCGAACAGCAATTATTGAGATTATAAGTAATAAATGAAACAGCCATATTCAGGGCTAGAGCTGTACCCGAGAAAAGCTTATAAATGGATGCACACCTCTCAAATTACTTATTGACATGAATACATTCTCATTTATATGCAATTTATATATGTACAATAATCTTTGTTTGATTATAAAAACAACGTAAATCAACAGCGTTCACGGAGTGATTGATAACCTGCACCTTAATAATGAACTTGACAAGTACAAGTCCATTGTTTCATTACGTATCATTTAGTAAATCACTTAATTGTAAACAAAAATTTAAGAATCTGATTTTAATTTCATCAATATCACATACATTTTCTGTTTTTTTTTTCGTTGTGATTCTTTGCAAATGAGCAACCTTCCACATACTATTCTCAATGTGGGCAATGATGAGACAGAAAAGCGTATCCATAATATGCCTATTAGTATACTTTAATTATATTGCCGCATCACTGTTTCAGGTTGGTGGAGGATTACGTAAGGTTAAAATAATGTATACCTATTATTGTTTAACAGAAACATAGCAATTGCTCTGATAAAAGAATAAAAACAATATATCGAATACAATGTCAGAAGCGACATAATCAATTCAATGAATCTAGTGTATTAACAAGGCTCATGCTAGTGGTACCGCTAGACAAAAAGTTATATTTTATAAGTAGACCAGACACAACACTCTATTAGAATTAACGGACAGATTCGAAATACACCATTTCGTATGAGATGGCATAATTGCATTCAACATTAGTGTATGGTTATTTCGTCTGCATTGTTGTTTTAAGTCTGTGTCGCTTATGTCGCAAACGAATGTCATAAACGTTCGAATTTATATTACAAACGTCACCGTCGTTTCCAACACACACGTCGAAGATGCGAAATAATTTATAACGAGTGCCAGATATGTTTGATTGATAAAAGATCTGTAGTAATTGCCATAAATGACTGTAAACAAGAAAATAGCGTTATGAACTGCGCTCCCAAGTTAAAAGTAGAACTGCAAAATAATTCCCCTATAAAATAATATCTGAGAATTGAATTCTCTAAACAAAAAAAGGCCCCCGCGCACTTGTCTTTATTGTAGAAGTTTCGAGAGGCAATAAATCTTCTTTATGTCAAATGTGACATGTTTATGACTTAATGTTTCGGGGAATTCCAGACATTTCTCGAGAGCCAGTCGGCAGGTTTAAGTTTTATTCTGCGATCGGTGCGTTCACAAGTCAAGTGCGATAAAGACAAGCGATCAACTAGTTCCGTAGCGATTTATTGTAACTCTGTATTTCTGAATAAACGTTTTCTGCAGTTTTAGTGTTTCCTTTGATCTAATCTCAATCTTGGGACCCCCGATAGCGTCATTTCGTTATTCGTAACAATAAATATTACCTACATCGTGTGCGTAAAGACTGTTGTGGACATGAACTTTAATAAAATTTATATTCTACTATATTTAGGTTGATATTATTCAATTCAACTGTCGATTACTTTTGATTAACGTCAATGAAATAGAAACTATATTAATATTAATTTGACATCAGTGCAAAAGATTGCGTACCGAACGTTACGAAATCAAAAATCACTACAAAATAATGCATAGTCAAAGGAGTCTATAATAATGAGTTGGAAAATAATTTTGAATCAGTAGATTAAATAATAACATGTGAAAAAGGATCAAGGCCAATGATAAGCTTCGTTTACATTAAACTTACACTAAGGTCTACACATTTTAATCAATCCTTATCTATAATTAAACACTTTCTTCATTAAATTATTACATATCACAAAACTGCATATCATCTCACCCGGTCAAAGATCCTCTGGTGTCGTGCACGTCGCTGTCGCCGGAGGCGGGCGCGGGTACGGGCACGGGCAAGGGCGCGGGCGCAAGCGCAGGCGCGGGTGGCGGCGGGAGGTCGGCGGCGAGGTCGCGCGTCAGGGGCTCAAGGCGCGCGGGGATGGCGGCGCGTCTGGGGGGAGCCACGCGCGGATAGGTGTGGTGGTGACGGGTCGCGGCCGCCATCAGCAGCGTTTCGGTACGTCGTTGTTTGGGCAAGGTCCTCGCGCAGATGGCGCTCGCGGCATTCTTCAGATGCGCTCGGAATCGGCCGTTACCGGGCGAACTCAGAATTGCACCTTCCATCTTATAGCTGCTGTTAATTCACTAGTCGCAAGCTGTAATCCATCGCATTCGGCCGTCGTGTGTGAAATAACTGATCGCACTCACAAATCGATCACAATCAACAACAATCCGCAAGAACACGAACGACGGTCTCTTTCACGGCGCACGCGCTAGTCGGGCTGTGGCGTGCTTTCGCCATGTCTCCGTTTTCTCGTTTTACACTTGTCTTTTTGCGTGTACGACTGCACACCGAGATACCGTCACAGTTTATTGAATCAGTTTATTTTCAACCCGAAAATAGAATATGATACCTGAAAACAATAATGTGATGTTGATTGTTTTGTAAATTTAACATGTAATTCGATGCAGTTTTCTAGTGTGTATTGTGAGTGCATAATGTATAAATACTTTATACAAAATTTCATAGACATATTGATTTTTAACATAAAATAATGGTTAGTCTAAATAGTACACGACGAATAAATATAACTACGTACATAATGATGTAATAGTTCTTAGACCCATACA